>JAKCPI010005399.1:0-137381 GCA_023213315.1 Euborellia annulipes | reverse complement strand
TTATCTATTGTTAACACACTATCAATAAATATTTTTTTTTATATTAAGCTTATAATAATTTTTTTTATATTATCAAAGAAAGAAAAAGAAAAAAAAATTCTAAATTTGTCGCCAACTAATTAAAAATCACTTATCATTATTTTTATATAAATACCTATAATAAATTTCCATTTTTAAAATATATGTGTCTATGTCGCATTTTGATTTTCCCACTTGGACGTTAACCTGGCTTAAGCCCGTTACGTCACAAATTGGCGCCCGAACAGGGACCCGAAACGGCACTAACGATAAATTTCAATTTTCATTTTAATTCAAATTATAACAAATATGGCAAAAAAATTAACCCCGGAACAGTCTTCAGGACTCCTCATTGCTGAAAGGGAGGAATTATTCGCAGAAGGGTTAATTATATCAGGAAAACTAGCGCAAGTCACTAAGGCTAATTATACTTCATTTACCGCCTATTATGAAAGGTTGACCGCTCTCGAAATCGAATTTAAAGCCCTACAGGAGCGTATACGTCTTTTTAACGTAACGGTTACTGATCAGGAGCCATCGATAAAAATTGAAGCAGTTCAGCCATATTCCAGGTTCATGGAAATGGTATATTCTGCAAAAGGAAATTATCGAGCGTTTACCGTTTTGACACAGCAGTCACAAAAAGTAGATGATACATCTTCCATGGTGACAAGATTTCAAAATCTCCCCCGAATAACACTTCCAACATTCTCGGGAAATATAGAGGAATGGTCTCAATACTATTCTCTGTTTATGTCGTTGGTAGGGAATAATAGTATTTTATCGGTGGTAGAAAAATACCAGTATCTTAGATCGTCACTGAAAGGGGAAGCATTAGCCTTAATTTCGGACCTTAAATTGTGTCCTGAAAATTATCAATTAGCTTTGGACTCTTTAATTAATAGATATCAGAATAAACGGCGCCTTGCCAGCATGTATCTATCAAAAATTACCCAATTCAAGGCTATTAAGGATTCCTCTTATAGTAATCTTAGAAGGTTTTTGCAGGTCCATATTAACAGCTTCAGCGCATTGAAATCATTAGGCATAGATGACCTCGCTGATTTCTTTCAGCTTCACCTGGCATTGGAAAACCTTGACTTAGATACCCGTCGAGCATTTGAAAATAAGAACTCGCATTTAGAGATCCCTACATATCAAAAACTCATCGATTTTCTCACAGCCCGTAGCAGGACCGCTGAACTGATGGGTGAAGACAGTAGGCCAAACGTGTTGACATCTTTTAGATCTTCTACCCATAGTGTCGGTATGGACACTAAGTTAGGCAATTCAAGGGAGACTCTCGTTGGTGTAAACCAAGAGACTCCAAAAACAGATTGTAAATCTCCAGTCTTCAACCAGGAGACTCCAAAAATAGATTGTAAGTCTTCAGTTGAGATGGGGGAACAATCAGTAGACCTAGTCGATTGCTGGAACTGTAAAGGTCCTCATGTCTATAGCAAGTGCCCTCAACCGAGGAGTGTATTCTGTTATAGATGTGGAAAAGCGGGAGAAAGGGTGGCGTCCTGTCCCAAATGTAATCAGGGAAACGAGAGGAGAGGGGAGAGAATGGAGTCACTCGAACCTCAAAAGTAATTAAGGACTCCGAAATAGGTACCGACTCAGGGGACAACGGAGAACTTTTGCCACATAATACAATGCTAGAGAAATGGTTCGTTTCTCTTCAGGGAATTTATTCAGATGCTGTAGCTTCTAGGGAGGTGTGGGCCTTGGTCGATACCGGCTCTAGTAAATCCTACATAGGTGAGGAGGGATTGGTTAATATCAGAGGATGGATTTATGACCAAGTCCCTATAACCCCTTTTTCTGCTCTAGTGGCTAATGGAGAGACATGCACCATTGATAGGGCATATGTGGTGATGGTAAAATTGGGTGGAAGAGAGTTCACTATGACTCTGTATCTTCTACCCACCCTAACAGTTCCAGTTATCCTCGGTTTGGATAGTATAATTAGGATGGGATTAAACATGGGCCCAGATTCAACCTGGTGGTTTCAAGACACACCTTTAATCAGACATCCTTTCTCTCCAAACCCTTTAAGAAACTCCGAAGTAAATAATAATATTTCCGGAATACAAATTTTAGGATCTAAAGAGAGGAAAATGTTAGATATAACCGTTAAGAGTGGGTTAGATTCATTACGGAATTCCCGGGGAAGGACAACACTAATCACCCACAAAATAGAAGTTGGTAACGCTAGACCTATCAAGATTAAGGCTTATAAATACTCACCAGTAGTTCTTGAAGCGATGTACAAAGAATTAGATAGGTTCTTAGAAGATGGCTTGGTAGAACCGAGCCATGCCGAGTGGTCTTCTCCCGTGGTAATGGTTAAAAGGGATGACAAATACAGATTTTGTGTAGATTATCGGAAAGTTAATTTAGTCTCGAAAAAAGACTCTTATCCCATGCCAAATATGTCGCAGCTTTTGGATAGTTTGCACCAGGCTAAATATCTATCGAAAATAGATTTAAAGCAGGCATTCTTGCAGGTCCCATTAGCGGACGAGAACAGCAAAGACGTTACTTCGTTCATCGTGCCAGGTAGGGGACTCTATCGATTCACCGTAATGCCTTTTGGCCTCACTGGTAGTCCCGCTACTTTTCAACGTTTGGCTGACCAGGTCTTTGGACCCGAATTATTACCGTATGTGGTGGTTTACCTTGATGATTTATTGATATGCACTCCCGATTTCCCCACCCACCTTCGGATGTTGGGAGAGGTATTTCGGAGACTTAAAACGGCTGGTTTGAAGATAAACGAGGAAAAATCCGAGTTTGGATGTTCAGAAGTTAGATATCTGGGCTACCTTGTGAACGAAAATGGCATGTGTGCCGATCCAGGGAGAGTAGAATCGGTATTGGAGTTCCCTGCCCCTCACAATCAAAGAACTCTGAGGCGATTCCTGGGGATGGCAAGTTGGTATCGAAGATTCGTTAAGGACTTTTCCACCCTGGCATCACCTCTTACACATTTGCTGAAAAAGAATGTTAGATGGAAGTGGGCGCAGCCTCAAGTCGAAGCCTTTTCAAAGTTGAAAGAGATGCTCACTTCGCCGCCAGTGCTGGCTCGTCCAGATTTTTCACTACCTTTTATACTAAATACCGATGCTAGTAATGTTGGCCTGGGGGCAGTCCTCACCCAGGTGCAAGAAGGACAAGAGAGGGTAATCGCTTACAGCTCACGAACGCTTAATAGCAGTGAACAAAACTATTCGGTAACCGAAAAAGAATGTTTAGCCGTCTTGTGGGGAATTAATTTGCATCGTCATTATTTAGAGGGCTATCACTTTACAGTGATTACGGACCACGCTAGTCTTCGATGGTTGCTGAGCCTTAAAGACCCCACCGGACGCCTAGCCAGGTGGTCCCTCCAACTTCAACAGTACGACTTTGAAGTAATCTATCGTAAAGGGTCTAACAATTCGGTTGCTGACGCGCTATCCAGAATTCCCGAAAACGACACTGTGGCTTCTCTCGACACCTCAAAATCGCAGGACCAAGCTAACCAGGATCCCTGGTATGAGCATAAGCTATCTCATGTGAAGAAGAATCCAGGTGACCACCCAGATTGGCAGGTGAGAAATGGTCAACTATATTTCCACAGGATTAATCCTGTGAAGGGAGAACTGGAAGAAACGAACGAAAGGTGGAAGTTAGTCGTACCAAAATTATTGAGAAATAGCATACTCCACGAATGTCATGATGTACCAGAAGCTGGACATTTAGGCGTAGCTAAGACGCATTGGAGGATTGCAAGGAGCTATTACTGGCCTTCAATGTATCAAGACATCCTACGATACGTGAGGACTTGTGAAGTTTGTCAAAGGGTAAAATCGGCAAACACACCACCTACAGGGCTAATGAATGACAGATATGTCCAATCCCCTTGGCAGTTCGTCTCTACGGATTTGATGGGGCCATACCCGAGAAGCTCGGATGGAAATGTATATCTTCTCGTATTCCAGGATGTGTTCACTCGCTGGGTCGAGTTGGTTCCCATTAGGAGAGCTACGTCGGAGGTAATAGCTAAGAAATTTCGTTCGACTATTCTAAATAGATATGGAACACCATTGACACTTATTACAGATAACGGATCAAATTTCACTAGCAAGCTGATTGATTCTCTGGCGAAAGCTTGTAATATCGCGTTAGCAAGGACGCCGTATTACCACTCACAAGCTAACCCAGTTGAGCGTTCTAATCGGAACATCAAGCAACTTATTACTGCTTATGTGGGAAGTCACCATAAGCAATGGGACAATTATTTAGGGGAACTTCAGTTAGCACTAAACTCAGTCAAGCAAGAGTCGACAAAGTTTTCACCAGCATTTTTGAATTTCGGGAGAGAACTGAGGCTGGGGACTTCTCTGAAAGCAAAGTTTGAAGCTGGCGAGAACTCAAACTTGGAAGAAATTTCCGAATCGCGAAATAAATGGGTTGTACGGATGAAAAAATTAAAAGAATTGTTTCATATGGTCGAAGAGAATGTCCTGAAAGCCAGTCAAAGTCAGAAAACCAGGTACAACTTAAGGAGAAGACCAAATCCTTTTAAAACAGGCGATAAGGTCCTTAAGAAGACTTTCTATCAATCTAGTGCAGGGGAAGGAGTCGCTTCTAAATTATTCCCGAAATACGAGGGCCCGTATGAGATAGTATCGGTCAGTCCCAATGGTAGTTGTCGTTTGCAGGATCAGAATGGAAAGTCGTTAGGTTGTTGGCATTCTTCCAAGCTTAAGCACTATTTGTCATAGCTTTAGGCGAAGAACTATGGCGCTGGGGGGAGGTGTACCGTGAATATTTCGCGCCACCGATTTTCAGCTGTGAGGTGCTGACACCTGAAGGCTGTTCGGGAAGCTAGTCCCCCCTCCCATCATAGAAATAGAAAAATTATTTTTATCATTTTCATATCGAGAGACAAAGAGAGATTTTTTTTATAATCTCTCTCTTTTCCGAAAATTGATCCCGTACCGGAAATTCACCTCGTACCGCAATCACTGCCGTTTGGGGTTATATGCCTTTTAGATGACGTACCGGTGAGTAAATGAAAATCATTTTTTTATTGAAAAAAAAAAAATAAATTATGATTAATTTTTGCCTTATTATCTCGATCAGTTTTTAGTATCGTCTATATTTATATCGACATTTCGAAGGCGCCCGAATATATTTTTTCGTTGGCCCTCTAATAACAATAATAAATCCATTATTGCTACTCGGAGTGCGAAACAGCATCCCGCTGCATACACACATATATGTTAAATACCACATTGTTCTGCGTGGACTACCTCATACCAGTCCAACGAGATATACTCCCGCCCCTCGAGAAACCAACCCTGCTATCTATTAATAATTAATCAAAAAAAAAAAAAAAGAGAAAATTAATTCATTATAAAAATAATTATATAGACGATGTTAATTAAAATAAAATAAAATTTGCAATTTCGAGAATTTATACATTATAAATGGACTCAAATACTTTTTTTTCTTAATTATGTAATATCATTCTATCAAATCAATTATTTTTTTTTTACTGTAAAATTAAACGCGTTTAATTAAGGTAATTGAACTTCAGAGATCTAACCTAATTTTTTTTTACCTTTTTTTAATTATCTATTGTTAACACACTATCAATAAATATTTTTTTTTATATTAAGCTTATAATAATTTTTTTTATATTATCAAAGAAAGAAAAAGAAAAAAAAATTCTAAATTTGTCGCCAACTAATTAAAAATCACTTATCATTATTTTTATATAAATACCTATAATAAATTTCCATTTTTAAAATATATGTGTCTATGTCGCATTTTGATTTTCCCACTTGGACGTTAACCTGGCTTAAGCCCGTTACGTCACAGTGTGTGTGTGTGTGTGTGTGTGTGTGTGTGTGTGTGTGTGTGTGTGTGTGTGTGTGTGTGTGTGTGTGTGTGTGTGTGTGTGTGTGTGTGTGTGTGTGTGGACAGATTTTTAGCATGAAGGAGTTGAGCTAGCGGATTGAAATTTTATATTTAACTTAGGTACCTTTGAAGAATCTCAAAATAAGCTTTTGAACAAAGTCGGCCAAAAAGTACTAGTACTTTACTGATGTACTTTTTCAGTTTTTTTCGATTTTCTCAAAATTCCCTCCAAGGATTTTTTTTTTAAATTCATAAATGAACTATTTTTTAGATGCTCTTTAAAATGTATATTCTCATTTTGCCGTTGAAATCTTCTGAAGACCACTTTACTCTTGTTCTTCATAGGAAAGATAGAAATGGTTGCCATGGTAACGGAATTTAAATCTTTTTCTTTTTATTAGATTAAAAATCTGGTGTGACTGGCGCACAGCACACAACTTTCTCTTACCCTTCGGTAAGAGAAAGTTGCGCACTGTGCTGGTCACACCAGATTTTTTGTGTCGAGATATATTTAGTTTCCGATAGCACCTTAGTTTCAAACTTGCATTTTAAATGTTGACTGCTTCAAATAAACTATGGTTATTTTTCAAAATTTTAATCTCATATTTGGACATTTTATACACAATATAGAATCGTAAATAAATACAAAATTTCATAAGAATTGGAAAAAAAAATTTTAAATGCCTAAAAAGTTCTAAAGGGGACCCCTTTTGAATCTAAATTAACATACAAATCCCTATAGGAAATTAACATTGTTCCTATGCGAAGATAAGGTGGAAAGGGAATTTAAAAAGAGTAGAGAGAGACGATAATGTTTGCAAGTGAGAGAGAGACATATATGTTTTCTTTGAAACAATTAAAGACACAAATAAATTTAAAAAAAATGGGAATTTAAATAATAATTGATTTTAATCTAATAAAAAGAAAAAGATTTAAATTCCGTTACCATGGCAACCATTTCTATCTTTCCTATGAAGAACAAGAGTAAAGTGGTCTTCAGAAGATTTCAACGGCAAAATGAGAATATACATTTTAAAGAGCATCTAAAAAATAGTTGATTTATGAATTTTAAAAAAAATCCTTGGAGGGAATTTTGAGAAAATCGAAAAAAACTGAAAAAGTACATCAGTAAAGTACTAGTACTTTTTGGCCGATTTTGTTCAAAAGCTTATTTTGAGATTCTTCAAAGGTACCTAAGTTAAATATAAAATTTCAATCCGCTAGCTCAACTCCTTCATGCTAAAAATCTGTCCACACACACATACATACACACAGACACACACACATACATACACACACACACACACAGACCAATTTGCGGGACCCACTTTTTTGGACTCAGGGGACCTCAAAACATGTATATCCATCAAAATCTCGACATCGAATTTTTGACATGATCGTAATACTTTCTCTCTCTATATATTTCATATATAGGGTAAGAGAAAGTAAAAATCAATTATTATTTAAATTCCCATTTTTTTTAATTTATTTGTGTCTTTAATTGTTTCAAAGAAAACATATATGTCTCTCTCTCACTTGCAAACATTATCGTCTCTCTCTACTCTTTTTAAATTCCCTTTCCACCTTATCTTCGCATAGGAACAATGTTAATTTCCTATAGGGATTTGTATGTTAATTTCGATTCAAAAGGGGGTCCCCTTTAGAACTTTTTAGGCATTTAAAATTTTTTTTTCCAATTCTTATGAAATTTTGTATTTATTTACGATTCTATATTGTGTATAAAATGTCCAAATATGAGATTAAAATTTTGAAAAATAACCATAGTTTATTTGAAGCAGTCAACATTTAAAATGCAAGTTTGAAACTAAGGTGCTATCGGAAACTAAATATATCTCGACACAAAAAATCTGGTGTGACCAGCACGGTGCACAACTTTCTCTTACCGAAGGGTAAGAGAAAGTTGTGTGCTGTGCGCCAGTCACACCAGATTTTTTAATAGCTATTAACAGACAGATTTTCCAAAAGATATTAAATAAGGACAAAAATAGATAAATTAGAAATTTTTACCATAACCTAACAAAATTGTTCTACCGTTAAATCACATGAAATTAAACTTGTTTATGGATAAATAAGCACCTATATAAATCTAATGAACCTATTTTATATTAATATTTAATCAAATAGCTAAAAAAATTAAAATTTATAAGCTAATTAGCCTGATTTAAAAGCGTTTCAATGTAAATCCTATGGGCGGAATAGCAAAGTTTGTCCTTCAACTTCGAATTTCATGTTGGCGTAGGTAAGTTATCAAAATGACCTATTTATCTATTTTTGTCCTTATTTAATATCTTTTTGAAAATCTGTCTGTTAATAGCTATTAAAAAATAAATAAAGACAAGGAAGGATGGGTTTTTATAAAATTACAACAGGAAATACCTGATATAATGTTTGTATTTATTTATTATATGTACATTTACCTTATAAAGATCTATGAAATAATGTGTTAAAACATATAATTATTATTTTTATAGGCCTATATTATTTTAATATAGAGAAATTTTTAATTCTTCTATTTTTTTAAATATTACCATGTTTTTTTGGATTTAAAATTCTTGAATCAATATCTATCAAGGGGTTTAAAAGTTTAAAGATTTATTGTGCAATTGCCCCACCCCCGAAATTTTTATTTTAAAATTCTTGATTTTTTTTAATAGGTCCCTGTCCGCCTGATTTCATTTGCATGCCCGTTGGCTCGAATCAGTTTATTAAAGGGAAATTTAGGCTTGCTTCTTGCCCGTAATTTTCTCATGGCCTTCAAAACCCAGAGGCCGGGCAGGGCGAATACTCAAATTTTAAACTTGATTCATTGTATTTTCATTTAGGCAAAAATAATATGGGCTTTAAAATTAAGAGAAAAACTACTGATCACGTATCGAGACGCCGCCCGCCAGGGCCAAGTTGAGATGGGCGCGGCGAAGCCGCGCCTTTCTCAACTTGTTATCTTATAAATCCCTATGTAAATGCATTGAAGTTTGTCCTTCAACTTCGAATTTCATGTTGGGGTAGGTAAGTTATCAAAATGACCTATTGAAACTGACTGTACATGTGAAAATTCATAGAGAGCGCTGTAAGCAGCCGCTTTAAATCCTTTGTTTCTTCATTTTATAACTCTGTGATCTCCCTTCCCGCTTCTGCCCTGTTGCTCATCCAAATGTGAATACAAATTATTCATCATATATTATTCTCTAATACAAAGTATTCTAAAATAAACACGTAATTCGACCTAAAATAAACACGTAATTCTTTCTGTTTTAATTATTTTAACGATTATTATCTCTAAGGTGTGAATAATTAAATTTGATTTCTAAAAACAATTTATAATTTGTAGTTAAAATAAATTAGATATTTTGAAATTAATTTAAAAAATCTCTTTTAGACTATACGAAAATGAATACCTCTCAGAAACATGAAAATTTTATTACTGAAACATTTGGAGAAAAGCCAGTGACAGCTCTGGCAGGTATTGGAAACGTACTTGGAGGAAAACTTGTCGCTGCCGGCTTTGATAAAGTATTTAGTTTTTCATATTTTTTGAATTTCTATTTTTCTTTTACATTAATCTTCATGCACGCTTGTAAAAACTCTTCTCTTATAATGATGATTCATAATATATTATTTTGAATGTTTTCTATTACTTTTTTTTTTTAGGTCTATGTTGTTCTAGGTCAATTTTTAATATTAAAAAAAGATGAAGAATTATTTAAAGATTGGATGAAGATGACATTCCAATCCAACTCTAAGCAATCAGCAGATTGTTATCAATGTCTTAAGGAATGGTGTGAAGAGTTCTTATAAGCATTATATATATATATATCATCCTAATATATTTAATTAATAATCTAACTCGTTTAATTTAGTTAATTGTTCAATAACTAAAAAATGTTCTGTTAAAAAATTTGATTATTAAAAAAAAAAAAGAAAATTTCAAAAATTTAATACTTATTAATTTTATTAATTAACTCTCAAATATTTAAATAAAAAATACATCGTTTTGAATTGAATGAATAATTTTTTAAACTTAATTTTCCAAAACTTGTACAAAAAATCTGGTGTGACTGGCGCACAGCACACAACTTTCTCTTACCCTTCGGTAAGAGAAAGTTGTGCACTGTGCTGGTCACACCAGATTTTTTTGTGTCGAGATATATTTAGTTTCCGCTAGCACCTTAGTTTCAAACTTGCGTTTTAAATGTTGACTGCTTGAAATAAACTATGGTTATTTTTCAAAATTTTAATCTCATATTTGGACATTTTATACACAATAGAGAATCCTAAATAAATACAAAATTTCATAAGAATTGGAAAAAAAAATTTTAAATGCGTAAAAAGTTCTAAAGGGGGACCCCCTTTTGAATCGAAATTAACATACAAATCCCTATAGGAAATTAACATTGTTTCTATGCGAAGATAAGGTGGAAAGGGAATTTAAAAAGAGTAGAGAGAGACGATAATGTTTGCAAGTGGGAGAGATATATATATATATGTTTTCTTGGAAACAATTAAAAACAGAAATAAAATAAAAAAAATCTGGTGTGACTGGCGCACAGCACACAACTTTCTCTTACCCTTCGGTAAGAGAAAGTTGCGCACTGTGCTGGTCACACCAGATTTTTTGTGTCGAGATATATTTAGTTTCCGATAGCACCTTAGTTTCAAACTTGGATTTTAAATGTTGACTGCTTGAAATAAACTATGGTTATTTTTAAAAATTTTAATCTCATATTTGGACATTTTATACACAATAGAGAATCGTAAATAAATACAAAATTTCATAAGAATTGGAAAAAAAAATTTTAAATGCCTAAAAAGTTTCAAAGGGGACCCCCTTTTGAATCGAAATTAACATAAAAATCCCTATAGGAAATTAACATTAGGCCTATGAGAGAAGGCGGAGAGACAGGCGATAATGTTTGCAAGTGAGAGAGAGAGATATATATATGTTTTCTCCTAAGCAATTAAAGACACAAATAAATGGGAATTTAAATAATAATTGATTTTTAATCTAATAAAAAGAAAAAGATTTAAATTCCGTTACCATGGCAACCATTTCTATCTTTCCTATGAAGAACAAGAGTAAAGTGGTCTCCAGAAGATTTCAACGGCAAAATGAGAATATACATTTTAAAGAGCATCTAAAAAATAATTGATTTTTGAATTTTAAAAAAAATCCTTGGAGGGAATTTTGAGAAAATCGAAAAAAACTGAAAAAGTACATCAGTAAAGTACTAGTACTTTTTGGCCGATTTTGTTCAAAAGCTTATTTTGAGCGTGTGGGAAGGTACCTAAGTTAAATATAAAATTTCAATCCGGTAGCTCAATTCCTTCATGCTAAAAGAACAAGAGTAAAGTGGTCTCCAGAAGATTTCAACGGCAAAATGAGAATATACATTTTAAAGAGCATCTAAAAAATAATTGATTTTTGAATTTTAAAAAAAATCCTTGGAGGGAATTTTGAGAAAATCGAAAAAAACTGAAAAAGTACATCAGTAAAGTACTAGTACTTTTTGGCCGATTTTGTTCAAAAGCTTATTTTGAGCGTGTGGGAAGGTACCTAAGGTAAATATAAAATTTCAATCCGGTAGCTCAATTCCTTCATGCTAAAAATCTGTCCACACATACATACATACATACATACACACACACAGACCAATTTGCGGGACCCACTTTTTTGGACTCAGGGGACCTCAAAACATGTATATCCATCAAAATCTCGACATCGAATTTTTGACATGATCGCAATACTTTCTCTCTCTATATATTTCATATATAGGCTAAGAGAAAGTAATAAATGAGAATTTTAATAATAATTGATTTTTAATCTAATAAAAAGAAAAAGATTTAAATTCCGTTACCATGGCAACCATTTCTACTTTCCTATGAAGAACAAGAGTAAAGTGGTCTTCAGAAGATTTCAACGGCAAAATGAGAATATACATTTTAAAGAGCATCTAAAAAATAGTTCATTTATGAATTTAAAAAAAAATCCTTGGAGGGAATTTTGAGAAAATCGAAAAAAACTGAAAAAGTACATCAGTAAAGTACTAGTACTTTTTGGCCGATTTTGTTCAAAAGCTTATTTTGAGATTCTTCAAAGGTACCTAAGTTAAATATAAAATTTCAATCCGCTAGCTCAACTCCTTCATGCTAAAAATCTGTCCACACACACATACATACACACAGACACACATACATACACACACACACACAGACCAATTTGCGGGATCTACTTTTTTTGGACTCAGGGGACCTCAAAACATGTATATTCATCAAAATCTCGACATCGAATTTTTGACATGATCGCAATACTTTCTCTCTCTATATATTTCATATATAGGGTACGAGAAAGTAAAAATAATAAATTAAATATTTTTCATTTTTATATCATAACTTATTGTTTAATTATTACATTAAAATGCTTGATAATCCATAATTTAATTCAATTTTAATCTAGAAATTAACGCGATGCTGGTCTTTTCTCCGATTCATTAATTACCATAACCAGCTCAAACAAAAAAACGATTTCTTAATGACGAAACGTTGGAAAATCTAAATTCATCATATTAAATTCCGATACTTGGAATAGGAAATTTCTAGTTAATCAGATTAATAATAATAAACAAATATTATTTTTCAATATCAAATCTTTTATTAAAAACACAAAGAAACCTAGAGTGAAAATATGTTAATATTCTAGGGTGAGGGTGATCTGAAGGCCACAATCACTTAAAAGTAATTATAAAAGGAAACATTTTTAGAAGGATTAAACAGGCATCAATGCACACCATTGGGTATAAAATCTTTATTTTATTTTTAACTATAAAGCTTTTCAAGATATTATGAAATCTACTTCTTACGGGAATCCGCAGAGGCACACGTCTTAGTTATAAACAAAAACGAGAAATGATTCGAAGCGATTGCATTTAATTCAAGGACCAAGTGGCTTCTCTAAAAATAATCTTGTTACCCCAGTTCAAGTTGGTTCAACTTACCTCAACTGCTAAATTAAGTTATTGATGTTCATCTTCAACGTGGTCCTTTCCCTAATCACAAACATTCTATAATAATCACTTGCCCATTTTAAATATCAAACATGTACAATGAATGAAGTTAAAACAGATCCATCTGTTGAGTGATATGATTCTTTAATTATTTTTTTTTTAATTTGAAAAGTTTTTAATGGAGATTTCTATGATTCAACCATAGAATAGAATTACAGTGGGAAGTTCTTTCGATTTTCTTTGTGTTTCAAATACTTTAAGAGTTTCTGCATTGATATTTCGAAAAGATTGAATTGATCTAGAGATTTAATATTGAGTCTTTAATGATGAATAAGTTTTAGTTAAATTATATAAATTTTGTAAGGGCTTGGACAGAGAAGGGGAGAATAGGGTAATATCTCAATATAATATATATATATATATATTATAAAAACTAAAATAATCACATGAGAAAAAACTTGAGTGGTTACCCTTTAACTTTAGCACTCACTGTACATTGTTTCAATTAATTATAGAACGGAGTTTATATATATATATATATATATATATATATATATAAACCCATTCAAAAGTAGATGAACAACTATTGAATTTTCACTTTTTCAATAACTGAATATTGGTTCTTTTAGGCACGTAGCCAGGGGACGGAGCTCGGGGGGCTTCAGTACCATTCCATGGATGCAAAATTATAAAATTTGTTTGCATATTTTTACTTTTTACATTTTTTTTTTTCAATTTTAAGATATTTTTTCTCGCAAATCGTTCATTTTGTTTAAACTGATTTGCATTAAACATTGTAATATATTAAATAAAATAAAATTTAAGGCGTTTAAGATTTAAAATAGATAGTTGATGAATGCAATGTTGCCAGTTCTATATTACGTGAAATACTGCTCAAGTCCAAAGTCATTCATTTATTATTTTTGCTAATTAAATTATTAACTTAATACAATTATAAACTATGATAGGTCACGACTAAATTATAATAAGGAATTTTGGCATTCAAATTTTTAATTTTATTTAAAAAAAAAATTTAGATTCTATTATGACTTACGATGTACTATCCGAACAACCTTAAAAACAGGAATATTTTTTTAAAGTTAATTTTTACTTTCTCTTACCTATGTATATATGTAATATATATATAGAGAGAAAGTATTGGATTCATGTCAAAAATTCGATGTCGAGATTTTGATGGATCTTCACGTTTTGAGGTCCCCTGAATCCAAAAAAGTGGTTTTCGCGACATCAGCTTAATACTCATTTATTTAGTACGCAGAGGACCGCAGTGTTGTGCGGTCTGTGGGGGTAGGCACTGTATTATTTTTGATAGATGATCTCTCTCAGCTTGCACTGGACCAAACTTTTTGAAACTCAGCCATAACAGTTGAGACGTTAGCCTCTGTCTTGGGCCGAATTTCATAACAAACCATTGAGTGGAACTCAAAAAAATTGGCAAAGTCAGAGCTATATGTTTTAAAAAATCTGGTGTGACTATTCGCACAGCACACTCTCTTAGTTGTTGTCACACTCGATTTTTTGTGTCGACATATATTTAGTTTCCGAGAGTTCTACGGAATTTATAAACAGAAAATATTTATATTTCTTCAATCTTTCCTAAGAACTTTCGACCGTAGGTTTTCGTTGAAACATTTTGTAAATTAAAATAAATATATAAATTAAACACTAGGTTATTCGTTTCAAAGGTTTTATCTATCTAGGGGAGAGAGGGGGAATGGCGTTCACTTAAGGAAAACATGGTGTATCTTTTAAATCATTTATTATAATTCCAAATTAAGATGGGTAATAAAGACTTTAATTATCGAGTAATCAACAATTTAACACCAAAAGCATATATCTTTGACCTACTAGTAGTAGGGAAACAATATTTAAAAAAACATGTTTGAGCGGCATTGCCCCTGGCTTTGGGTAATGCCGCTCAGGGCATGGGGTAATAACGCTCAAACATGTTTTTTGGAATATAACATGTAAGATACATTTTAATTAAAGAAATATTTATGAGATCAATCTTATACAATAAAAGTAAAGTCTACAATCACAAATTAGCATCAATCATTCCCATTTGGACGTAAGATTAGCCTTTTTCAATATAACAAATAGAGTAAAGTCTTCGATGTGAAATCAACTTCAATTATTATAATTATAATATAAACTAATTACTATTATTAGAGGTAACACAAATTAGAAATAGAAATATTTTATTTTTGGACACATAAATCACAGATATATCCATCTGGCGAATCCCACCCTGAACACATAGCATGAGCCCACATTCCACAGATGGTACAACGATACCACAACTCGTTATTTTTTCCAATTTCTTCGCAAATAATACTTTTGTTATAATTTTCATCATCCACATTCAACTCATCATCACTGTCATCGTCACAAAGCTGCTCTTCATCTTCACAGTCTGAAAAACTTTCTAAGGGGTAATGGCGCTCAGATGAGCGGTATTACCCCAAACGGTAGTTTTATAATTAATTTGAAATAAAAAAAAATCATTTGCAATTGTTGAAAATTGATTACATTATCACAGAATAGAATAGTTTTATTGTCAGAAAAGTAAAATTAAAAATTTAATAAGCATTAAAATTTTGGACTTATCGACAAAAAACACGACACCGAAAATTAGATCAGTGCGGCCACAAACGAAGAAACTCACTTCACGGTCACATGACGCAAGCTTACTGTCCTTTTGCATTGTTGCCTGCTAGAGACCCCCTCCCCTTACATTTCACGCTCCGTGGCGATTTGCTAAGTTTTATTTTGACAGAGTTACAGGGGTGAGCGCCATTACCCAGTGAGCGCCATTACCCCTCTCTTCCCTATCTATTCTATATACTGTATATAAAGTGATATGTGACTAACTGATTACACCGCAGGGTCTAAACTATAACATCTATAAAGCTGAAATTTGGCATGTAGAGTCCTTTTATGCCCTAGGAGTCATTTAAGAAGCGATTTTTCGAAATCCCAATTTTAAGGGCACTAAATGGTTATTTATCAGTATTTTTTTTTTTTTTAATAATACTAAAACGAGATTAGATATCAATTTGCTTTCTTTGCTAAAACCTTCCCTAAATGACCCTCTAAAAAGTAATTTCGGGGTTTTTTGAAATTCGACCCCTAAAAACCCCAAATCGTCATTTTTATGAAAAATTCGGATTTTTCATCTTTTAACTGAAATGAGATATCAATATGTTTTCTACGCTAAAATATTCCCTAAAAGTAATTTCGGGGTTGTTTTTTGAATTTCGTCCGTTAAATACCCCAATTCACCATTTTTGTAAGAAAATTAGCTTAAATGTTATTGAAATTTATTTGACAAATCTTTTTTACTAATAGAGTTAGAATCTGTTTTGAATTTTCTTTTTGATTATATTTTTTATCCCGAAAATAAGATATTTAAAAAGATGGAGACATAAAAATTTATTTTTATAGTAATGATTATATGTTGGAAATTTTTTTTCGCTCTTTCTCTTTTTTTTTTTTAATTTTCTTTGAAATTATAGAAACCTTCTTGGTCTTGATATGTGTTGAAATTTTGTTTTTCCTCTCTATGGCTTGAGATTTTAATGGTCCATGAGAGAGAAAATCATCTTCCGGCCCAACACTGTTCATTTATTTAAAAGACTTGGCTCTGACTTTAAATCGATATCTTTGTATCTTTGTAAGTTGGAACAACATCTCATTGGGGTGGCTCCCTTAAGAATTCTTTTTGTTCACCAACAAAGTCCCTCCCCCCATCCCCTTTCAAGTGATTCATTCCCATTCTAGTGGCTTAGAATTGCTAACCATTAGTGATCATTAAAAATACGCCTAATGATCACCATTTTCTCTCATGATATATATTTATATATCATCACATCTATTGAATAATGTTTTCAACTTGATCGCATGGTCGTTTGACAATTTGGTTTATCATATTTTTAAATAACAATTAAGAACATGGTAAGGGTTGCTTTTTGTTTCCCTCGGCTCGTTTTTATCTTTTTTATTATTTTTTTCTTCCTTTGTGCAAAGTTTTGTGACATGGCCGAAAATAATGTCCGGATAAGCCATATTTTCTTCTTAAAGATTCAAAGAAAATATTTTTCTACTTAAATTTTATTATATTTTTTTAAACATTTGTAATTATATAATTTTTTTTTAATTTGATTATTAAATTAAAAAATTCATAACTTCGGGTATTTATGTGTATAAGATACAACGTTTCGGCTACTCATTCAATGGCCTTCTTCAGGTATCTAAATGTCTCATTCTTGTCCGGAGCTTTGCTATGTTATACAAATATATCATATTTTTTATTTAATAACAACAAGAACAACTTGGCCTCGGAAAACTATTTCATTTGGCCAGCTAAAAATTGTTACTAAGACGTTTATTGGCGGAAACTAAATATATGTGTACGATCAGTAACACTTGATTTTTTTACCTTTCTCCAACATTATAACCATATCCTTCCTTATTCAACACCAGATTTACCTAAAAACAGAGAGTAACAGTTTACAACCTAATTTAATTAACATGAATTAAACAAAATAAATATTACAAATTTAAAGTTACAACTCCATTCGAAACAAAAAGAACTCCATATTGATTTATTTACAGCCGCACTGATTTAAATCCAGGTCTGATTCTATGTTCTATATACAACCGGAAATGGAAAACCTTATGGTCCTCAAAGGGTTATGTATAGATTATAATATTTTCATATTAAAATCTTTTAAATCAAAATGTAGTGTTTGTTTGCGGTCCACTGGGAGCTCGACTCACAGCTTGAACTCAGCATTTGATAATACTCTTTTAAACGCTGCTTAATATTTCAACATTAACCATATTATAAATAAATTATTAAAGTTATTATTCTGATATCTCTTAAATTTAAGAGATATTTAATTTATTAAAGTGAAACTTTTATTTGATCCTCTCAAATTTTTTTCGCTCTTCTATCAGCATGTCGCGTTACAAGCCGTCACGGCCGTGACACTACAAGCCATTACGTCACATGCCGTGACGACAAAAATAGGAAAGTTAAATTTTAATATATATGACGAATTATAAAAAATAATTGTGAGTTTTAATTATTCAATTTTTAAATTAATAAAATATATTTTTTAAAATAATTTAAAATGATTCAAATCTTCAAATTGCTAAATAAATATTGTTCTCAGTTTTTAACATGCCTCTATTGATTTCCCATTATCATTCCCATTTTCCAATTATTAAGTTAAGATTACGATTGCGATTTTTTTTTTTTTTAGAAAATAATTTATATAAAAAATATCCAGTTAATTTGAAAATGGAGCCGGATATATTTGATATTTGTAAAGAGATCGAGATGATCTCTTATATTCCATGTTTCAATCTTGAGCAAGCAATTTGCTATACTAGAGAGAGAGAGATACGTTTTCTGCAAATCGTCAATGGGATATAGAAATGCAATTGGCCCGGCTTTATTTCATTACATTCCCTTGGAAGGTACTTCTTCCCTCCCTCCTTCCCTCTTTTTTCATCCTTCCGTTCGAGTGCTTTGTTGTTTCGTTCCATATTCAAATTGCTCTAACTGCTTTTTCTTTCCAACTTACATCATTTGACATCTCTTTTTAAAACGATAAGCATTTCTTTTTAAATTTAATATGTTACTTGATGTGTGGGATAAGATCCCCTACTCGAATAAATAAAAAAAAATATTCAAACCACACTAAAAAATGATAAATATATAAGATATGATGTTTAGAAAAAAATGTCATTAATTATATAGGTGTATATTACTGACTTTGGAGGAATAAGAGGAAAGCGAACACGAGTTAACCGAGCAATATTTAGATTTTCTTTATTTTGTATTCAATTATTATTAAATCGCTCAGGGGCCCAAATCTTGTGGGTACGTGGATGGCGACCACGAGCTACCCGAGCTGGGAGAGACAGTCTATCTGTTCTTTGTATGTATGTCTCTATCTTCCTCTTTTCAACAGGCGTCAGACCGTTCCACGGGCCGGCTTGTTCTATACTAAAACGCATGATAGGGTTGGAGGGAAATAGTGAGGTCCGCCGACCCCGCATAGCGGGAATATGGCGAGGATAAAAGAAGAAGAAGATAATTGGACCCTGTTATGCAATGGTGTGTCAAAGACAAAAAAATTTCAAAATTGAGTTAAGCAGGGAATATTGTTTCAAATGCTATAATTAATAATATTTTTTATGAAATATGTCCAAAAAAAATTTATATTTAATGTTACTTGCACAATTGACAACAAAAATTATATATAATCCATTAAAAAAAAAAAACTTGAATGTTGATTTTCTCAAAACTCGATGTTTGGTCTTTGACACACCATTGCATAACAGGGTCCAATTATTATTAAATCTTACATCCAACATATGGACTTTTTTATTTCTGCTTCTCTAAACTTACGCAACAAAAATTTTTTTGGAATTCGTAGTACGCTGATTTTTAGAATAAGTCGCTATTTTTCACAAGTTTCTAAATAAACGCCAGTGTTTTTAATTTTTGAAACCTAATTTCTTTGATAAATAAAAAATTATATATATCATGTGTTGGTCCATGAAGTAATTATGAAAAACATATAACCAAGTATTTATTAATTTAAATAAGCGAAAAATGTAGGTACCGCCGGGGCATGTTGAGCGTAAATCGACTGATCCGTGGTGCGACTCCCGGCGGTACCTACATTTTTCGCTTATTTAAATTAATAAATACTTGGTTATATGTTTTTCCTAATTTCTTTGTTGTTACGAAACTTGACAAGAAAAATGATTTAAAATCTTATATTTACTTGTCTCAAATTGTAAACAGATGAAAGGCTTTTTTGAAAAGAAAAATCCATTGATAAGGTTTTCTTTTTACTTTCTCTTAGCTATATATATATATATAATGTTAATATATATATAGAGAGAAAGTATTGGATTCATTTCAAAAATTCGATGTCGAGATTTTGATGGATATACACGTTTTGAGGCCCCCTGAATCCAAAAAGTGGTTTTCGCAACATGGTCTGTCTGTGAACAAAATATCTCAAGAACAAAAAGAGCTAGGAAGTTTAAATTTTATATTTAAGTGAGGCACCCCCATGGGACATGACACGAAGCTTTTGAACAAAATCGACCAAAGAGTACTAGTACTTTACTGATGCACTTTTTCAGTTTTTTTTTTTTCGATTTTCTCAAAATTCGCTCCAACGATTTTTTTTTTAAATTCAAAAATCAATTATTTTTTAGTTTCTCAATAAAATGTATATTCTCATTTTGTCATTGAAATCTTCTGAAGACCACTTTACTCTTGTACTCCATAGAAAAAATAGGGGAATGGTTGCCATGGTAACATGGCAATATATGGTAATATATTTATATAAATATTTTCACATATAAATTTTACATCTTGAAAATCGAATGTACCGTACTGTCGGAAACTAAATACATGTCGACACAAAAAATCTGTTGTGACAAGCACAGTACACAACTTTCGATTACCGAAAGTAAGAGTGCTGTGCCCCAGTCACACCACATTTTTTATTATAAAAAAATTAAATTAAGATTCCTTTTTTAATTAAATTTAATATTTTTAACCAAAAATTTCCGTGTAAAGAAAACAAATTTAAAATTTGAATCAATGGGAGATTATTTCTCTTTAGAGACTTTTAAAACGTGTATTTTTCTTAAAAATTCATTTCATGAGTGCGCTATAATTTTTATTATTTAAAAAATAATTCCAAATATTTTATTTATTGATAATGGGATACCAATCAATTTAAATAAATAGGGACGGGGTCTAAATGGCATCCGATGCCGAAAAAATCTGGTGTGACTGTCGCACAGCACACAACTTTCTCTCACCTTCGGTAATCGAAAATTGTGTTCTGTGCTTGTCACATCAGATTTTTCGTGTCATGTATTTAGTTTCCGTCAATAGGGTGCATTCGATTTTCAAGATGTAAAATCATATTTATATTTTGTTACCATGGCAACTTTCAATGGGAAAATGAGAATATACATTTTAAAGAGCATCCCAAAAATAATTGATTTTTGACTTTTAATCAAAATCGTTGGAACGAATTTTGAGAAAATCTAAAAAAACTGAAAAATTACATTAGTAAAGTACTAGTATTTCTCAGCTGATTTTGTTCAAAAGCTTCATGTCACGTCCCATTGGGGTGACTAACTTAAATATAATATTTCAACATCCTAGCTCTTTTCGTTCTTGAGTTATTTTGTTCACAGTCAGACACATACACAGACAGACCATGTTGCGAAAACCACTTTTTTGGACTCAGGGGACCTCAAAACGTGTATATCCATCAAAATCTCGACATCGAATTTTTGACATGAATCCAATACTTTCTCTCTATATATTAACATATAGAGAGGTAAGAGAAAGTAAAAAACCTTAATAAAAAATATGTATTTATTGATAATAGGGGTGGGTAAATAAAATAAGTCCTTAAAAAATTATTTTAATTCAAATTTATCCCTAATAAATAAGTAAATACAAAAAATAACGCTTGGAAGTATTTTATTTAAATTGCGGTGAGTTTTAATGGTGTGTTTATGAAGTGAGTCTTTTAATAGTTATTTCAATTTTCGAATTTATTCCAAACGGAATAAAACCCCGTTAGTTTGCAAGTAAATAGAATTTTTTTTAATAGAGAACTTATTTGATAATTTTAATAGCAATGCGATCCTATCTAAGTTTGCTAGTTGGTTGCCTACCTGTCAGGCGGTCTTGTCTTTTAGTTTTGAGTCGAGCCATGAGTCAATCGGTTCAGCTCCACTCTCTCTCTCTCTCTCTCGTGTGTGTGTGTTTTAGTTTATTTTATATTGTGTTGTGATTTGTGCAAACAAGACGTTCATCCCCCAACCTCACCACACCCCGTCTGGTCATCTTAATATTAAGGTAATTAATATTTTCATAACGAATTAAATTTTTCTTTCAATTTTTTTTTCTCTCAACATATACTTATGAAATTATCTAATTTTTAATTATATGATGATATGATCTTGTACCCCAGAGGGGGAGGGTGAGAAAGGGTGTAAATCACCCCTTCTAATAAACAAAATAGTATTTTTCTTTAAAAATAAAATTTTTTTTTGTAAAATTTTTACTTTTAAGCAAATGGATTACTTTCTCTCCCTCCTCACCCTCTACCACCCTAACAGAGAAACAAACTATCTATCTATCTAAACTATCTAACAGAGAATTTAGTTTTTCTATAATATTTAATAAGAAATTAAATGATAGAAAATATTCTTAAACTTTTATCTCTCATCAGTTTTATAGTGATTTTTGAAGGTGGAATTTGTTTTTTATTGCCAGTGCCTTTCTTCTGCACGCCTCGTCTATTTATTTATAATTAAAAAAAAATTCATTTGGATACCAAATGGCTTAAATTGAAATCCTTAAACCCCCAATATGTATATTAATTAATAACGGATATCTTCAAAGTCTTATATGGCCTGATTGCCGAAAAGACTGAATGTTTGCGTGAGTGTGAGTGTGAATCAGAAAAAAGTGTGAGTGTTTAAAAAAACATTCTACAAGCCTATTTTTCCATCTTTCGTTTCGTGAATATATTTCACTACAAACAAAGTTTCCTTTGTTTGTAGTTTTATGTAGAATTCGATCCTCCTCGGCTCACACATCCCCTTATAGATATTTATTAATTCAAATTCACCCTACTCTACTTTACATTTTTAAATTTTAAAAAATTTACAATTTTTATAATAAAGTTGGATTATGTAAAATATCCACGAATTTATCCTAAAATGGATGTCTTGGATGTCAAGATTTTAGTGGAAATACACGTTTTGAGGACCCCTGGGTCCTGCAAAATGATCTGTCTGTCTGTCTTAAGACACGAAGCTTTTTAACAAAATTGGCTAAAGAGTATTTTTTTTTCTCTCTCAAAATCAGCTCTAACGATTTTAATTAAAATTAATAAATCAATTATTTTTTAATAAAAGTGTTAGATGGCTGTTATTTATTAATCTTAAGGAAGTGGATTTGCATCCAGGAGAATAAAAACTATTTTTAATTTCTTTTGGTCGACGTTTCGGACGCCAATCGCGTCCTTCTTCGGGACCAAAGATTGTTAAAAAGCACACATTTGTGGCATGGATAAAAAATTTGAACAATATTGACAAAGGCATCCTTTTGTGTAAGAGAAGAGCTCTCTGTGCGTTATTTTTCCCAATTGCTTTTTAACACTCTTTGGTCCCGAAGATGGACGCGATTGGCATCCGAAACGTCGACTAAAGGAAATTAAAAATAGTTTTTATTCTCCTGGCTGCAAATCCACTTCCTTAAGATTAATTATTTTTTAGATGCACCCTCAAAATTGTCTGAAGCACCCTTTACTCTTATACTTCATAGGAAAAATTTGGAGATAGTTGCCCTGTTAACAAAATATAAATATTTTTCTGTTATAAATTTTGCATTTTTCATTCTAATACAGAAGTCGACACAAAAATCTTGTGTGACAAGCAGAGAAGTTGTGTACTGTGCGGCCAGTCCAGTTTTTAAATATTTTACTAAACTTTAAATCTAGTCCTCTGGTTTTTTTTCTTTTTTTGTAGTATTTTATTAATTACTAAAAACAACATAAAAATCCAGATAATATAAAATATAAGAGAGAAAATGAAAAAAAAAGGGTTATTATTTACTACTTACAAAAGATTTTGAATTATTATCTTCCCTCTCGTAGTTGGAGGGCACAGCTCCACGTCATTGTATTAAATTATCTTGTTTGTTTGTGTTGTGATTTAAGATCAAAAAGATGGGAACGCTTAGGCCCCCTCTGAAATGCCGATATTAGATTAAAAAAAAAAAAAAAAAAAAAAAAAAACTGGCAAGAAAAATCTATCATTCTCTTTCGATTTTATTTATTTTAAAAAGTCAACAGGGAGGGACAAGTATTGCTAAATAATTTATGAGCTAAAAAATAAATATTTCGATTTTTTTTTTTTATTATTAATGTAAGCAGAACATTTTCTTTGTTTCTATATTTATTAACATTCGGACACTTGTTTTTCCTTCTAAATCTCCATAATTTCCGTATATAGTTTTTTTCACTCTCTCTTGTCACACATGTAAACGATTACATGACATGTTGAATTGTGTCAAAAGAAATTTTTTTTTTTGAGATTTGTGACGTGAATAGAATAAAATCAAAAACTCATCTTTTGTTATTAGAACGATATTCGATATTCAGAAAGAGATTCAATCTTTCTTTTAGGGATTAGACTCTGAATATATAATTTAAATATAAGAAACGAATGGAAAATTAACAAAAATAATGATGCGGGATTTTAAGCTGACAGTTAAAAAAAAAAAAATTATTATCTGAGTTTCCACCTGGTCTTCGAAACTCGAAAATTAATATCAGATTCAAATAAAAAAATCTGGTGCGTTCTTTGTTCCAAACTTGACACTTGACAAAATTTCCATTGGCTTTGTATATTTCAATTGTATTAATATTTGATTGATATAAACTATGTTTTTTTTTTTTTTCAAAATTTTAAACTCATATTTGGATATTTCATACAATAGAGAATCCTAAATAATATCAAAATTTCTTGAGAATTAGAAAATTTTTTTTTCTCTTTGGAAGGAAAAGCCGGAAAATGAATTTGAAAAATATGAAATACTACAGCAGTAAAGTGTACAGTGTGGGACAATATTAAGTCCCACCCATGCGTTTTCTATTAGTGATTATTTCATTGTTTTTTTAAAAGAAAATGAAAATTTTTATTTTAAATTTCCTAGGCTTTGGACCATGAAAATTTCCATGAAAAAATGTATATTTTCTTTTTAAAACAATGAAATAATCACAAGTAGTAAACGCATGGGTGGGACTTAAAATTGTTCCTCACTGTACTTCAAATAACTTTCCCCAATATACTTTTTAAAGAGCATCTAAAAAATAATTGATTTATGGATTTTAATCAAAATCGTTAAACCGAATTTTGAGAAATTAAACAAATTTTTTTTTTTGTTATTTTAACTGTCCAGGAGGGTACAGTGAGGGACAATATTAAGTCCCACCCATGCGTATTCTACTAGTGATTATTTGATTATTTTTATAAAAGAAAATGAAAATCTTTATTGAAAATATTCTAGGTTTGAACCATGAAAGTTTCGATTTAAAAATATACAATATTTTTTTTTAAAACAATGAAACAATCACAAGTAGAAAACGCATGGGTGGGACTTAATATTGTTCCTCACTGTACCTAACTTAAATAAAATTTCAATCTCGTAGCTCATGTTTTGAAATCGTCACACACAGATCATTTTGCGGAACGCACTTTTTTGGACTCTCGGTTATTTCCATCAAAATCTCGACTTCAAATTTTTGACATGATCGTAATTACTATATATTACATATATAGGTAGGAGAAAGTAAAAATTTATTCAACGGAGAATTTTCCTTTGGGTTTTTCGTAAATCTATTAATTTTATTAATATTTATAAATGATTCTAATCTCAAAAGACTCTTTTTAAGTGAATTTACTTTTTCTTTGTGGCAAAAAAAAAAAAAAAAAAAAAAAAAACCGTCTTTAAAAGACAAAACCTAAAAGATAATCCTACCCCTTTTGATGGAAGGATAATTATTCTTTCTTACGCTTCTTTTATGGCTAAGTTGATTGTGCAGCTCTCTTAATTAAAACAACTAATTTAAGTTGTTGCTTTTCTATATAACATTCTAAGATTAAACGCAATGATTTTAATGAAATAATACAAATTCGTCATTTACTATATAGCATATAGTACGTGAGTGAATCTAATTAAAACAGACTATAATATTCAATTTTTACAACGTTGCGGTTTTTCGACCTGGTTTTAAAATTAAGAAATAAAGGATTTTCTGAATTCTTTATTGAGCCGATGCATCAAAAGGTTAGACAATGTGGACCTCATATTGGATTTGTAAACTTTTGTATATGATCTCAATAAACCTATGATACGCCATCTAGTATTTTTTATTTTTTTATTTTTTTAAGTGGAACTTTTATTTGATCCTCTCAAATTTTTCCGTTCCTTTACCAGCATGTCGCGTTACAAGCAGTGAAGTCAAAGGCCGTGACGTTACAACTTATGACGTCACAAGCCGTGACGACAAAAATAGGAGAGTTGAAATTTAATATATATGACGAATTATAAAAAATAATTGTGTGATTTAATTATTCAATTTTTAAATTGATAAAATATATTTTTTTAAAATAATTTAAAGTGATTCAAATACTAAATAAATATTTTTCTCAGTTTTTAACATGCGTCTTTTGATTTCCCATTATCATTCCCATTTTCCAATTATTAAATTAAGATCAAAAACGCGATTTTAATACCCTAATTGAATGATTTTCTGAAAATTTTCAGTTAACCGCCTACGATCCGAAAAAAGTTTCACTTGCATCGTGTTTTCATAAAATCATACAATGTTATTATTTTTTTTTTTTAAACTCATTGTTTTTTTTCTCGATAAAATTCCCATCTTATTCTGCCATTACCGAATTTTCATCCAAATCTGCGGCATAGCTTTTGCTATTCGCAGAATTTCAACTTTAATTATGGACACCCTCTATATTTGAAGTTTTTTCCTTATTCCACTATATTATTGTAATATTCATTCTTACGTCGTCTTTTTATTTACTACTTTCTAAAATAAAAGCGAGGTCATTTACGAGACCTCAACCTCCATATATCAAAGATAGCAGATTAGCATTAAATTTTTAATTAAAAATTAATGTCTTTATTTATTTTATTTTGTTATAATCATCCTTTTCTGAATTATTCGTTATGCGGCTTAGTCACGTACACCTATAGATGCGTGTACCAAAAATTTAATATTAATAAATTTATTAACTTTCTCTATTTAATTCATATATATACTAAAATAAAGTTCAACATCTTTAAATAAATTATTAGCTATATTATAAATCCTCTTAAATTTAATAATTCGTAATTATATTTCGCATGGTTTCACTCATTCCACTCTCTGAAGTAATTTATTCTCGAAACGTTCTTTTAAAAACCTCAGACCTCTTGGCCAGCACAGCGGCCGAAACCCAAGAGGTCCGAGGTTTTTATAAGAACGTTTCGAGAATAAATATAATTATTTTACTAATAATATATTGCATTTTCATTCTCAAACCATTTGGACTGACTTGACCTTCACACCTTCAACTAAAAAATTAAATATAGAAGAAAAAAATTTATCTGGCTTACATTTTTTTAATCCTTTAACATTTACATACGCGAAGAGGAAGCAAAAACTCGCCTCTCAATTAATTAAATCTAGAATAAAAAAATGAAACTCGTTGTACTTAAAGAAGGAATTTGATTTTCTAATTTATTTATATTTTAAAAACATATAATAAATATTTATTATTTTCAAAACAACCGAAAAAAGTAGTACTAGTCCAAAAGTACTAATAATTTTTTAGGATGTTTGAGGTAATAAATATTGTTTTTAAACATTAATTCATAAACCCTGTACACATTTTTATTTAATTGGAGATGAAAATAAAAAAAGTTTTATAATCAATAAGTCGTTGCATTGATCATTAAAAAAAAAAATTCTATTGTATATTATTTTATGTACTTTTTGATTTTATCGTGAATTAAAATTCCCCAGACAGACAGCCGCCAAGCGAAAAATCATTTTAAACAACTAGAATTTTCATGTATATGTTAATATTTCAGAGATCAATTCCCAATCCTAATATTTTACTTAATAAAAAAAAAAAAAAAAACGTAAAAATGAGTAAATTTTATTTTTTTATTTAGGTGTAAAAATTTTCATAAAAATAAAAAAACGTTTTAACATTTAGTATCCATTAGTGAAAAAAAATTAACTTTTTTTTAGTTATGTAGTGGAATTGCCCCAAGCATATGTCCCTGGGACAATTGTCGAAATGCTCCCCCAACCGGTGTCTGTTTTTGAGCCACTTTCCCCGTGGGATCACACCCTACCCTACCTTGGTTTCAGCTAATGTGCAATGATAAATCGAATGGTATTATTCATCTGCCCCCGATATTGAAAACCAGAGCCGCTCCCTCTTCGACCTGCCCATCAATAACCAAAAAAGGATATTTCCCGACTCAGTTACCAACTGAACGATGACGAATTCGTGATAAATCATCATAAGCGGATTCACTATTGGGATTAATAATTATTTGGACTAAAAACCACTTCCTCGTCTTTTGTGTGTGCTTTTTTTTTTTTTTTAATTAAAAAATTATGAAAATATTTATTATTATCATTTGAAGAATCGTTTCTCTTAAGGAACGAGTCTCGAAAAACCGTTACGAGCCGATTCAGAAGATAGTTACTCTAGGCGGCAAGAGATGGCGTTAGTTCTGCCCATGGTGAAACAAGCATTTCATTTGAAACGTTCCAGTAAATTAATTAAAAGAAAAAATTAATTTTTTTTTAACACAATGATTACTTATTTAATTATTTATTTAGACCGAATTTTTTCAAAGAATCTTTTATTTAATGTGATTAATCTAAAAAAAAAAAGTTTTTTTTTCGAAAATCAACCTTCGGCAATTGAAAGTTGTGTGCTGTGTTTGTCACATCAGATATTTTGTGTCGACATATTTAGTTTCCGACGATAAGAATTCCAAATAAAAAAATTCATAAACTGAAAAATATTTATATTTTATTACCATGACAATCATTTATCCTATCTTTCCTATGAAGTACAAGAGTAAAGTGTGCTTCATACAATTTTGAGGAAAAATGTGAATATATATTTTAAAGAGCATCTAAAAAATAATTGATCTAGGAATTTTAATAAAAATAAAAAAAAAAAACTGAAAAATTACATCAGTAAAGTGCTAGTACTTTTTGGCCGATTTTGTTCAAAAGCTTTGTGTTACGTCCCAGGGGAGTACCTAATTTAAATATACAATTTCAACCACCTTCTTTTCGATCTTGAGATATTTATTAAAGTGAAACTTTTATTTTATCCTCTCAAATTTTTTCGCTTTTCTATCAGCATGTCTCGTTATAAGTCGTGACGTCAAAGGAAGTGACGCTACAAGCCATGAAGTCACATGCCGTGACGACAAAAATATGAAAGATGAAATTTAATATATATGACGAATTATAAAAAATAATTTTGAGATTTAATTATTCAATTTTTAAATTGATAAAATATAATTTTTAAAATAATTTAAAGTGATTGAAATCTTCAATTACTAAATAAATATTGTTCTCAGTTTTTAACATGCGTCTATTGATTTTCCCATTATCAATCCTCATTTTCCAATTATTAAGTTAAGATTGAAAACGCGATTTTAATACCCTTAATTGAATAATTTTCTGAAAATTTTCAGTTAAACGCCTACGATCAGAAAAAAAGTTTCACTTGCATCGTGGTTTCATAAAACCACACAATGATTTTTTTTAACAGACACACAATTTCAGTGCACCTCAAAACATGTATTTCCATCAAAATCTCGACATAGAATTTTTTGACATGAATTATACTTTGTACATTTTTAACATATATATATATATATATATTTATATAAGTAAGAGAAAGTAAAAATGTGATGTTTTCTATTAACTTTCTAGTCATTTTGTCATAGTTACAATAAAATTAACTTCTTTCCCAGTGCTTCGTCGAACCAGATGTTAATTAATAAAATAATAAACAAATAAATTACAAACGTAATAAACGTGTATAACAAGTGAGAAAGTAATTCCCAGGGTACCCCCTAAGTAGATAACCAACTCCCCATAGAGATGTGCTTTGCATGTTGTAGGAATTTATGATATATTTTTCAAATCCTCTCTTTAGAAAGGCAGATAATGTGCTTTTTAAATAAATTAATGGATATTTCCAACACTTATCTTTGCACATATGTCAAGGATCAAATCTCATTGAACATACTACTATTAGCAAATGCTTCTTCCCCTTCATGCTTTTTGGGGAAAAAAATATACTGTTCCGATAACGCTAAATTTCCACTTATTAGCAGCACAAACAGAAAAACAAAAGACTCACAAATGCCAGGTTTTATATAATGGTAGCGCACATGTATAATTTATATTATTATATATTCAGGAAGGAATTTTCACTCTTTTATTTATACTAATTTATGCAGAGTTGGGAAATAAATTCTCTAGATTTTTTTTTTTTCTCTCTTATTTAGCTCTCAATTTTAAATGAAATAATTTGAAATTGAAATTACAATACATGAAATTTTGTGTTAGTATATCTGAGATCTGTTCTTAAGTTCAATTATTGCAGGCAAATAAAGTAATTCGTTTAGTACAAATTTCTTTGTAAATACCGATGTCTGTAAGGATTTTATTTGTAACTAACAAACCAACCGGAATTGTCAATAATTACCTGATTCTCATTGAATTCAATAAATTTTTTTCACTATTGAGCAAATAATTCAAATACGAAATTTGTCATTTTAAACAAAGGAAAACTTATTATTAGGAGAATTTTTAATCATAGACCACATATATAAATACTGAGCATACAGTATTTATATATTTTTAATAAATATTTAATACAAAAATGTGGTCTATAATTAAAAATTCTCCTAATAATAATATTTCAAACCACAAAAGCTTTAATAAACAAAGAAAACTTAAAAAAAAATTTTGAGAATTTTATTTTAAAATATTGTTGACATATTTCACTAACAATAACACCCTACAATTATTTATTAAATTTTATTAACATTAATTTTAATTTTAGTCTTAAGAAAATTTTAGGGAATTCAAATCTTAATGAAATTTATTAAATATTCATAAGGGGTTATTGTTAATAAATTAATGATTTTTACTTTCTCTTACCTATATACGTAATAGATATTTTATCATGTCAAAAATTCGATGTCGAGATTTTATAGGAAATACAAGTTTTGAGGTCCTCTGGGTCCTGTAAATAGGTCTGTCTTCTTAACACACGAAGATTATGAACAAAATCGGCCAAAAATTAAAAGTACTTTACTGAAGTACGTTTTCAGTTTTTTCAAAAATTATCTTTAACGGTTTTGATTAAAATTCTTAAATCAATTATATTTTAAGTGCTCTTTAAAAAGTATATCAGTAAAAATTTTCGTGGAAATTTTTTGTTTCAGATTTTTTAAATTCATTTTCCGGTTCTTCCTTCCATAGAGTCAATGTTAAATCTCTATTGGTATTTGCATGTTAATTTTGATTCTCTATTGGGTATAAAATATCCAAATAGGGGATTAAAATTTTGAAAAAAGTAAATAAAAAACAAACAGTTTATTTCAAGCAGTCAACATTTAAAACGCAAGTGGTCAAGTTTAGACCTAAATATATCACGAGACAAAAATATTTGGTGTGACAAGCACAGTACACAACTTTCGAAGGAAAGAGAAAGTTGTGTGCTGTGCACCAGATTTTTACTTTTTTTTTTTTAAATATAATCATAGTTTATGTGAAGCTTCAATGTTGTGTTTCATATTATATTTTAAAAATAAATATCTTCTAATCAAACAAATGTTTACAGTTTCTCTCAGTAATAGATAATTTAAATGAACGCAACCGAAAGCATTTAAATTTCTAGCTTAAATATAGCTCTCTTCATTTCGAAATGGTAATTATCACATGAACAGGTTACCCCCAATTATGTTGTTACAAACTATTATTACCTAGGCCTAGATCCTAATTTAATATTCAATAGTGGGTTCTATTATTTATTAAAATGTATATATTTAGTACATTGAATGCACTAATTAAACACTTAATAAGGTTTCTAATTTATCAGTTCCCGGCTCTTAGTCACAAAAATATGATCGGAATTTTGTTCATTAAAAAATATCAAATCGACTACCTGCGAATTCTTCTGTTTCAAGTGGTTTTAATAGTTTAGTTTGAGGATAAAGTATATCTCTTCTGAATATTTAATTTAAAAACTTTTTTTGAAATCCTCAATTAATAAAATTTAAAAAAAATCAATCTATTTTTATTAAAATTAAAGGTAATACATTTGTGCCTCTCTTTTGATAAATATAAATGATGGATTACTATATGAGTTTTATAAATAAAATAATAATTAGGTTAATACTCTTTTTGAAGATGAAATAAGAGAGAAAGAGAAGTCGATTATTTATGAATTAAAAAAAAAAAATTAAATTGAATATCACCATAAATATTGCGGATAATTTTTGCTAATAAAAATATTTTGCTCAGGGGCCCACATCATGTGGGTACGTGGATGGCGACCACGAGCTACCCGAGCTGGGACAAGCAGTCCTTCTTCTTTAAATACATACAAAAAATCTGGTTTGACAAGCACAGTACACAACTAGTAAGACAACATTTTTTGCTGTGCGACCATTCACACCAGATTTTTTTTTTCACTCCGTTTTAATAAAATTTTAAAAATTTGTTTCTCCTTATAATTTAAAAAATCGGGTGTGACTGGCGCACAGCACACAACTTTCTCTTACCCTCAGTAATCGAAAATTATGTTCTGTGCTTGTCACAGCAGATTTTTTGTGCCGACATATATTTAGTTTCCGCCAATATATTAGAATTTAAGATATACAATTTATAAACAGAGAAAAATATTTATATTTTGTTCCCATGACAACCATTTTTCCTATCTTTCCTATGAAGCACAAGAGTAAAGTGTCCTTCAAACAATTTTGAGGGCAAAACGAGAATATAAATTTGAAAGAGCATTTAAAAAATAATTGATTTTTGAATTTTAATAAAAATCGTTAAAGCGAATTTTGAGAAAATCGAAAAAAACTGAAAAAGTACATCAGTAAAGTACTAGTACTCTTTGGCCGATTTTGATTAAAAGCTTATTTTCACGCTCCCGGGTGGTGTTCAACTTATATATAAAATTTCAGCCTCATAGCTCAATTCCTTCATGCTTAAAAGTGAACACAGCACAACACACACACACAGACAGACCATGTTGCGAAAACCACTTTTTTGGATTCAGGGGACCTCAAAACGTGAAGATCCATCAAAATCTCGACATCGAATTTTCGACCTGAATCCAATACTTTCTCTCTATATATATAACATATATAAGAAGAAAGAAAATGTATTGATATTTTATTTAATCATTTAAATAAAATTTTTATATTTTCTACGTTTTATGTCCCTAGTACTCCGTTTTAGTAAAGTCCTTACGAATTCTCACCGAAAATCCTGATTTAGAGTAAAAACAGGTCATATAAATATGCTACTTCTAATAAAAAATGTTCCAAATGTTTTTTTTTTAGACTACATAGAAGCGGAAACTTGGTATTTTCACTCTTAGTACTTCATCAGAGTGGGGGATTATCTTTCTTATTTCCTTCTCCTGTTCTTACATATCTTCTTTGCTTTCTTTTTCATCTCGCATTGGCATGGAAATATTTAAGCCCCTTATATAGGGGGAGCATGCTATAATCATTCCTTGTGATTGAGTGAAAGTATCTTTTGACGAAGGAAATTTTTTGCTGACTAAAATACCTCAATTTCAATTATTTTTTCATTTAATTTAATTTTTCCATTAATTTTATTAATCGAAAAGCTTATAAAAGTCTTTAATTTTTTCATTAAAAAAAAAAAGATGATTTGTAAATTTGATAACAATTTAACTAATTGATTGCAAATTCGAAAAAAAAAAAAATGAATTGCTTGATGGGGCCAAATATATGACTTTCATTTTTCAATTTTATTCACCCCTGAGTTACCTTTCTTTTTTTCATCGCTCTGTATTTAACCTTGTTAGTTGATATTTTCCTCACGTTGCATGCAATAAATTTTATTGTGTTCATTCAAATTGAGATGTTTGTTTTAAATTTATCAAAAAAAAAATATATATATATATATACTCTGGCAATAGTTTTCTTTTGTTTCTATTCAAACGAATCAATGAAATGAAAAATGAAATCATTTTTTGAAGTAGATTAGCTGAACAAACATCATGAAAACAATATACTCATTAAATAAATGTTTTATCTTCAATAACTCTATATAATTTGACAATTCTGATGAGCAGAAAACGTCATCAACAGTCATTTATCCTATGACGAATTAGAATCAGGTGTCGGGATGACAATGTAAATTCATCTGTTAAACTTGATGTATTTATTTATATTAAACAAAAAAAAAAAAAAAAAATTCTCTGATTTTCATTCGAGTATAATAAAATTTAAATGTTCAAATTAATTAATTTTAACAGAATCTTCTATGTTGAGTTCAATTCAGGTTTATAATGATTCAGTTAAGCCTTGAGGTTAGGCAACCAATGCATCCGGAATGTCTCACTAGTAACTGTTACCCGCCAATTCGATTTATTATTGATTTATTTTTATATAGAGATTATGTCAATATTTTTACTTTCTCTTGCCTATATATCTATATTATATATAGAAAGATATGTCGAGATTTTGATGGAAATACACGTTTTGAGGCCCAGAAGGTCTGTCTCTCTGTGATCAAAATAAAGTATGAAGAAAATGAGCTACAATGTTGAAATTTTATATTAAAGTTACGACTTATGTCTTGAAAATAAGCTTTTGAACAAAATCGGCCAAAAAGTACTATTACTTTACTGATGTATTTTTTCAGTTATTTTTCGATTTTCTCAAAATTTATAAAGATTTGATAAATCAATTATTTTTTAGATCCTCTTTAAAATGTATATTTTCATTTTGCCCTCAAAAGTGTTTGAAGCACACTTTACTCTTGTACAGTGAGGGACAATATTAAGTCCCACCCAGGCGTATTCTACTAGTGATTATTTGATTATTTTTATAAAAGAAAATGAAAATCTTTATGGGAATTTTCTAGGTTTGAACCATGAGAGTTTCCATTAAAAGATATATAATATTTTTTTTTAAACAATGAAACAATCACAAGAAGAAAACGCATGAGTGGGACTTAATATTGTCCCTCACTGTACTTCATAAGAATGACCATTCATTCATTGACATAGTAACAAAATAAATATTTATATTAAGTTGTATGCTGGGTATGTGAGATTGGAGTTGGGAAGAATAAGACCAGCGTTGTCGAACACCTTTACACTTTTATTCAGGCAGACGTTTTGGTAACCATAACGGTTGCCATCTTCAGTGCCAATCGAAAGTTTTTTAAGGTGTCCCTTCATATATGATCACCTTAAAAAACTTTCATTGGCACTGAAGATGGCAACCGTTATGGTTACCAAAACGTCTGCCTGAATAAAAGTGTAAAGGTGTTCGACAACGCTGGTCTTATTCTTCCCAACTCCAAATAAATATTTATATTTATACATTTTTACATCTTGAATTATAATATATTCAAAAGACAAAAAATCTGATGGGACAAGCACAAAATACAACTTTCAATTACCGAAGGTAAGAGAAAGTTGTGTGCTGTGCGACCAGTCACAAATAAAAAATTAAATTAAAACTTTTTTCCCATATTTTGTTATAATTATGATATTTCATTTTAGCTTCTGAATAATTTTGTGATAAAATGTAATATATATAAAATATAATTAATAGGCCTTTACAGGGTGCAACAAAAGTAATGGCGAATAATTAAACATCAAAAATCCATGTGGGGACGCGTCTTTAAGGGGGGCGGAATTATGTGCCTCGAGGGACTAAATTTCTTTTCTAAATTTTCAAATTTTTTTTTTTGTATTGCTATAAAATTTACTCGAATGTACCACGCATATTGCCCTTTTCTACTTTATTTTATTTAAAGAGTAGTAGACGGACCTAAATATTTGCCTACTCAGGGGCTCACTTCTAGTGAGTACGTGAATGGCGACCACGAGTTACCCGAGCTAAGGCTGGCATTCCTTCCTTTTCTTTATGTCAGCCTTTTTTTTCCACTTTTTCATATCAATCGTGAGACTGGTCGGTTTGCTTTTCTCTCGGTCTCATTTCTTTATTTTTATAAATTAATTTTGCCGACGGATCTAAATATTTCAATTAAATTGAACTAGTGAGAGAGAAGTGGCTGGTTATATTCTCTTTATCCGAATTTATTACATGCAAAAAACATTGTCGGTAAAATTCATATATCATTATTTTTTAGACGTTCTTTAAAATATTTTAAAATCACTCGATATGGATAATTATCATCTAATTAAATATCAAACCAAAAAGATTCAATATCACGATAAAATAATACTTTCGCCTAATGAACATATCATAAGCTAATTATAACAGAATAAGAGAAAAAAGTTTTAATTTTATTTTTTAATTATCCGGCGAATGTAATGGAATTCATTAATATTTTTAAATAAATAAATAAGTCTTATTTTATAATAAAAATATGGTGTGACTGGTGGCACAGCACACAACTTTCTCTTACCCTTCGGTGCCGTGCTTGACACAACAGATTTTTTTGTGTCGAGATATATTTAGTTTCCCATAGCTTGACCACTTGAATTTCATAAGTAACACAAAAAAACAATTGAAAGATGTCCATAGGCTCTGTGTATTTTAAATGTTGACTGCTTGAAATAAGTTATGATTATTTTTCAAAATTTTAATCTCATATTTGGATATTTTATACACAGTATAGAATCCTTGCTCAGGGGCCCACATCTTGTGGGTACGTGGATGGCGACCACGAGCTACCCTAGCTGGGACTGACAATCCTTCTGTTCTTTGCATGTCTGTCCCTTCCTTCTATATTTTCAACGGGCGTCAGACTGTGCGACGGGCCGGCCTGTTCTATATCTTCCGGTCGTAAAAAACTAATTTCGCAGACCCCTTTCCCGCCGACCCCGCACCGCGGGATTAAGGTGAAGATAGAAGAAGAAGAAGAAGATACACAATAGAGAATCCTAAATAAATACAAATTTTATAAGAATTGGAAAAAAATGTGTAAATGGTTCCAAAGGGGGACCTCCTTGTGAATCGAAATTAAAATGCAAATCCCAATAGGGATTTAACATTGACTCTATGGAAGGAAGAGCCCGAAAATGAATTTGAAAAATCTGAAAAACGTCATCAGTAAAGTGTACTTAAACCAATTTTCCACCAACTTAAAGAGCATGTTAATTTATGAATTTTAATCAAAATGACAATTTGTAAAGTGGCTGTTGTATTTCAATAACAATAGGTGAGGAAGCAGCCAGCCAGGAAGTAAGCCTCTACGAAATGAAACTCAAAGATGTGCTTACTCTATGTAAAAGAAAATATTTTTATTTCTTCTAGGCCTATATATAAATAATCATCTTTACTATATCCAAAATGTTTGCTCAGGGGCCCACATCTTGTGGGTACGTGAATGGCGACCACGAGCTACCCGAGCTGGGACTGACTGTCCTTCTATTCTTTACATGTCAGTCCTTTACTTCTATATTTTCAACAGGCGTCAGATCGTGCAACGGGCCTGCCTGTTCTTTTTCTTCCGGTCACAAAAAAACCCATTCCGCCGACCTCTTTACCGCTGACTCCGCAACGCGGGAATAATAACGGCGAAGAATGAAGAAGACTATATCCAAAATGTACAATGCCTACAGCTAAAAAATGGACTGAGGATGGAGATATTTAATTATAGCCGAAACTGTTTCCACTACTATTGAGTTTCATTTTGTAAAGGCTTACTTACTTCCTGGCTGCCTGCTCCCTCACCTATTGTTTTAATTAAAATATATATAGGGTACGAGAAAGTAAAAATTAAAGGGGAAAAGCTACTTTTGAGACAGCTGAGCGTTTTGGTTGTCTAACCTCAGGGCCGATTGGCACTCAAACATCAAAGCTCTATGAATTAAAGTTTATTCCAGGTGTTTATGTTTATATTCATAACAAAAAGAGAATTTTTTTTTGTTCCTTTGAAAAAAGAATGACACGTTTTTCAAATATAATTTATTTATTAAGGGCCTTTTAAAGCATAACTTGAAAGTAAGGGCACGTGCTTGAATACCACCACTTGTGTGCGTAAACTCTTTCATAAGAAAATGATTTTTTTATTTAAATAATAAAACTACCAGATATTTCAAACAAACTGGTCACTTGTAGATTTATTCATAAGTGTGAGTGCAGACTTATATCAACAGCTTACGAATAATTCAGTGCTAAAAAATTTTTCCCTTAATTATTATATAGCGAGAGAGTATTGGATTCATGTGAAAAATTCGATGTTCATAATTTGATGGGAATACACGTTTTAAGGTCACCTGAGTTAAAAAAAAGTGGGTCTCTCACAAAACGGTATGTTTGTGATCAAAATAATGTATGAAGAAAATTAACTACGAGGTTGAAATTTTATATTTAATTTAGGCACGAAAATAAGCTTAAAAAAAAAAAAAAAAAAAAAAAAACTGAAAAAGTACTAGTTCTTTACTGATGTACTTTTTCAGTTTTTTTTTTCGATTTTCGCAAAAATTGCTCTAACGATTTTAAAATTCAAAAATCAATTATTTTTTAAATCCTCTTTAAAATGTATATTCTCATTTTGCCCTCACACTTTTTTGAAACTCAGTTTACTCTTGTACTTCATAGCAAAGATAAGAGAAATAGTTGCCATGGTAACAAATTATAAATACCGGTATTTTCCCTTATTTATAAATTTTATATTTTGTATTCAAATGTCGGAAAATAAATATATATCGACTCAAAATATCAACAACTGTCAATTTTCGAAAGTAAGAGAAAGTTGTGTGTTGTGCGACCGTTCACGCCAGATTTTTTAGTTAATACATTTGTCTTCTAATAAGTTAATCCATAGTGTCAAATTTAAACTCTAAAAAAAAAAAAATTTTATCGCTCCCGTATTAGATTTGTGGTATTTGATAAAAATGTCGTTTGTACCTATTAACTGGTGGACGATAATATAGAGAGTGAGTTTACTATAAAATTGATAAATTCACTTTGAAGGGGTCCCCCAAATGCCATAAAGCACGTGGCGTTTGAACAGGGTGGACGTGAGGCGCCCGGGGACCTCACAACCGCAGCTGACGTTTCTCTCTCTTCCGCGCCCCTTTTCTTCTCACATCTGCTGCCATCGATGACCAATTTATAAATCCCAAAACAAAATCTCATTTAATCATCTTATCATTTCATTATTTCACCCTCAAATAAAAGAATATTCCCATTGGAAAATTGAATCGATAGTTCTTAAAAGTTGGGATTTTGGTTACTATAAATTATCGGTGAATAATAAAATGTTCTTAAGCGCCGGTTGCTTCACATCTAGTCAACCAGCAAATTTATCCTATGATTAGCTTTTCTAGATGTGAATAGACTCGAAAGTCTTAGTCAACTAGCTTATCCGAGGGATAGCTAGTTAATTAGATGTGGATCAACCGACCCTAAGATTGATTATTAATTGAACTGAAGCCGTAGTCGAGATTTTGATGGATATAAACGTTTTGAGGTACCTTGAATCCAAAAAAGTGGTTTTCGGGACATGTGTCTGCTATGAATAAAATATCTCATGAACAAAAGGAGCTAGGAGGTTGAAATTTTATGCTAAACGCATACTGACGCACGTATGATGAAGCTTTTGAACAAAATCGACCAAAAAGTAATTGTACTTTAGGCAGTGGCGTAGCGAGGGGTGGGCAAGGGGGGCATCATGCCCCGGGCGCTACTCACAAAGGGGCGCCAAATGGTCCGCAAAACAAAAAATAATATATTCTTTTTGAGGTTGTCTGTGATGTGATTATAGTGGAGAATTGGAGATATCAGCCAAATTGGGATTGTCCAGGTTAATAAAACTCCCAGAATAAGACGTTTCGGCCTGAATTTAATAACTGAAGATGGCCAAATAAATTCAGGCCGAAACGTCTTATTCTGGGAGTTTTATTAACCCGAACATTCCCAATTTGGCTGATATCTCTAATTCTCCACTATATTAATATTATATGGTTTTCGAATGGGGGGGGGGGGGAGGGCGCTAAAAAGGTATTATGCCCCGGGCGCGAGTAAAGCCCGCTACGTCACTGACTTTAGGCCTACTGATGTACTTTTTAAGTTTGTTTTTCGATTTTCTAAAAATTCGCTCCAACGAATTTGATTAAAATTCAAAATTCAATTATATTTTAAATTCTCTTTAAAATGTATATTCTCATTTTTGCCCTTGAAATCTTTTGAAGTACACTTTACTCTTGTACTTCATGGGAAAGAAAGGAGAAATGGTTGCTTGCGGAAACTAAATATATCATACTGTGCGACCAGTCACACCATATTTTTTGATTAATTGGCCCAAAGCTTGAATGTATTTTTACTTTTTTGCATTCGGAAATAAAAAATTTGTAAAACGCCAGATTTTTACTTTTTTTATAAATTTTATTCGTTACAGCTTACTCTGATCTCATTTAAAAAGAAATTGTTTTTTGTTCTTTAAAAAAAAAATCCATTTTTTTTTTTACCATAACTCACTCAACCCCCCAATTTATTAATCTCTTTGCTTAATCGAATATAATCTTTCGAGTCTAATTTCATTAAGATTGGTCCATTAATCTAAACTCCAGATCTCATAATAGCTCTGGACAAACGAGAAGGACAGAAATAAGCGCTTTATATATAAAAGATTTTTTTTTGTTTTTATAAAGCCTCTAAATTGGTTTGAATTCTATTCCGGCTATCAGCTTATCTGGAGTTAATCGTGCAATTTGTCTCGCTAAATGAATTCATCTGGATATATTTTGAATGTAGCACTCCATTACTCAGCCTCTACGTTTGAGGCCAGGTTAAGTGGATCATTAGTGCTCGGATACGACAAAGCTCAAAAGCCCGGCTAGCTTTGATCAATCTTTCAAGAAAGCCCCCTCCACCTGTCCCAGGCCAAATTCATATTGTAGCTCCTTAAAGGGGTCTCTTGGGATTCGTCCTGTCTCCCTCCGCCATTGATCCTGCTAATTCATGAAAATGAAATATGCCAAGCAAAGATAGATATTCAAAGTGGAATTTGATAAAAATATATCGTCTTGTCAAGATTTCATTAAAAACAAATTTTTTTTTTTCCATATCGAAAGGAATTTTAAATATGATAGAGAAAAATGGAAATGCAAAAAAAAAAAGGAGATGGAGAAAAACTTGGATATTAAACTAGCCCCGGGACTTCTTTTTCAATGGGCCACATAAGTCGATTAAAGTCTTTTCTAACTCGTATAGACATATATTAAAAAAAAAATCTCAAATTCAAAAACGGGTTTGTTATTAAATAATTATTTAATATAAACAAAACTTTCAATGTTTTTTTTTTTTTTTTTTTTATAAAACGCATTTGTTTAGTTGTGGTGATAGAGGGTAGTAACAAAATGAGAAAATGCAGCTATATTTTTTTTCTTTAATATTTATTTTATTTGTACAGCTGATGTTTCGACCCTATGTTAAAAGGGGATAACCGAAATTAAATTAGTAATTACAGTTGTTCCTCAGAAAGGCATTTGCCCCCGCAGTGGCGTAACTACAGGGAAGCAACTGTAAACAACGCTTTAGGGGGCCGTTTTAAAAATTTATTTATTTATTATTTATATAAAAAATCTGGTGTGACTGGCGCACAGCACACAACTTTCTCTTACCTTCGGTATCGAAAGTTGTGTACTGTGCTTGTCACACCAGATTTTTTGTGTCGACATGTATTTAGTTCCCGGCAGTAGGGAATATTAGAATTTAAGATGTCAAATTTATAAACATGGGAAAATATTTATATTTTGTTACCATGGCAACCATTTCTCCTATCTTTCCTATGAAGCACAAGAGTAAAGTGTCCTTCAAACAATTTTGAGGGCAAAACGAGAATATACATTTGAAAGAGCATCTAAAAAATAATTGATTTTTGAATTTTAATCAAAATCGTTAGAGCGAATTTTGAGAAAATCGAAAAAAACTGAAAAAGTACATCAGTAAAGTACTAGTACTCTTTGGCCGATTTTGATTAAAAGCTTATTTTTCCGGTTCCGGGGGGTATTTAACTTATATATAAAATTTCAGCCTCATAGCTCAATTCCTTCATGCTTAAAAAGTGAACACAGACACACACACACACAGACGGACCATGTCGCGAAAACCACTTTTTTTTGGATTCAGGGGACCTCAAAACGTGAAGATCCATCAAAATCTCGACATCGAATTTTTGACATGAATCCAATACTTTCTATATATATATATATATATATATATATATATATATATATTACATATATACATAGATAAGAGAAAGTAAAAATCATATATTTAATTTGATTTAATTGCGAAACAGTGTGTCAATAAAAAGGACATATTAAATTAAAAATCTGGTATGACTAGTCGCGCAGCACACAATTTTCTCTTCTGTAATTGAGAGTTGTGTTCTGTGCCTTTCACACCAGTTTTTTTATATTGATATATATTTTACTTTCCGGCATTAGAATAAGAAAAATGTTTATATTTTGTCACCATGACTACTACTCCTACTCTTTTTTTATGACGCATAATAGTAAAATGATCTTAAAACAATTTTGGAAACAAAATGAAAATATACATTTTAAAGAGCATCTAAAAAATAATTATTCAAAATCATTAGAGCTAATTTTGATTAAATTTTGTGGTTTTAATTATTATTATTATCATCGAAATTTTTAATTATCGACTACATTTTGTATTACCGTATTTCATAGATTCTAAGACGCACTTTTTTTTAAAAATAATATTTTCCAAAATGCGATGCGTCTTAAAATCGATGACGTCTTACAAATAAATAAATATAAATATACATTTATATATTAAAAATTTAAATACTGTACTATATATTATATTATATTTTTAATAAATAATTAATACAAAATGTCTAGAATTAAAAATCCCCCTAAAAATACATCAGTAAAGTTCTAGTATTCTTTGGCTGATTTTATTTAAAAGCTTGTTTTCACTCCTCAGTGCGATACCTAACTTAAATATAAAATTTCAACTTCATAGCTCATTTCTTTCTTACTTTATTTTGATCACAAATAGACAGACATACGCACTTTTTTGGATTCAAGGGACTCAAAACGTGTATTTCCAACAAAATCTCGACATTGAATTTTTGACATGAAACCAATATATAGTTAAGAGAAAGTAAAAACCAAAAATAACCCCAAATACTAGCAAAAGTGGTCCATTTTAATTGATAAAAAATTCAAATATCTATTTTGACAGCTAATACATTTTTTTACATACATATTCTGGCGGTGTAACATGTTGAAACGTTGAAAAAAAATAAAAGTTTCACATCCATGACAATTAAGTAATCGACACGATCAGCTTTCATTGATGAGAATAATTTTTTTTTTCTTCATTAACGGATTACTAGTGGATTACGATGCGGATGGGATGACGTGATGAGATGCAAATCGATTAGAGATTGGTCCAAATGTCATCTTCTGTCAGTAAAGCGATGACATTGCCAGAGATTTATTAAGTCGTCCTAGAGAGAGAGAGAGAGACCTATTGTCATCGAATAACAATAGAATACATAAATATAAGAGAGCTTTATCGACTATTTTCATTCTAGCATTTGCTTTTTTTGTTATATATTTCGATTGAAATTTATTTATACCTCTCTATAGATTATTTATTTAATCCTACCGGAATATAGATATATTTGGGTAGGGGAATTTTGTATTAATATCCAAATATTTTGAAGATATAGTATATCGAAATGAAAACAGATCGCATGTAAAAAAAAAAAAAATCTATAAATTATTATGATATATAACGCTTGTTATAATTGTAAACTGTTGGCAATTCTTTTTTTTTTTATTGGAAAATGAATATATAAACCAAGAAATTTTAATTTTACTTTTTCTTACCTATTTGAAAGAGTTTCAACTCGATTCTAAAAAATCGATTATTTTCAGTAAATGATCGATTCTTGACTAAATTCAGAGTCAACTTTTGGAAAATCTCTAGAAGCGAATGAGCTACGAGTTGAAATTTTATATAAAAATTTGGCGCCAAATTTTTTTATAATTATTTTACTGCATAGTTAACTAAAAATTAATTCAATATTTTTTGTTGAAGGTGGTGGCAACAATAAAATTCTATTTTTTTTATCCTTTAAAATATTCAATAATAATTTACGAAATTTGATTATATATTTTTTTTTTCAATTAAATATTATATCATAGTTACACTTCCCGATAAAGTTTATTTAAATTAATTGATAGTTAATATAGTATAATTGGACCCTGTTACGCATTAGTGTGTCAAGCGTCAGATACCGAGTTTTGAGAAAATTAACATATAAGTTTTTTGTTTTAATTGGATTATATATAATTTTTTTGTCAATTGTGCAAGTAACATTAAATATAAATTTTTTTAGGGCATTATTCATAAAAAAAATATTATTAATTATAGCATTTGAAACAATATTCCGTGCTTAACTCAATTTTTAATTTTTTTGGCGCTTGACACACTAATGCATAACAGGGTCCAATTAAGTCGTATGCCTACTAATTAATTTAAATAAATATATACTGGAACTAAAAAATAAAATTTAAACAAAAGTTCGTCTACATTTTTTCAAGATGCTACACTAAATTACTTATAGCTTAAAAAAATATCAATTTCGAGGATCTGTGTCGTCAAATTCTCGTCTTTCAAGTACATGCGTTCAAAGAGATTTTTTTTCGTTTGTTCTTCAAAAAAAAAATAAAAAATAAAAAACCCCTCCGTCATGACCACATCATTTTTTTCTTTCTCAAGTGTATCGGAAAGAAAAAAAATGCTTACGTAAATAAATCTATTTCTCGAAATGAGCCCTGTGAATGTAAATCGGCTCCTGGGATTCCTTCGGGACCAAATCGTCAGCCAAATAAATTTTTAATGAAATAAATTTGGCTACGTGTCTCTGTCCTTTGGCATCCTTTCTAGAAGCACATAAATAAATAAACAAACATTTTCGAATAAAAAAATCTTGTATTTTTCATTGACAAAAATAAAAAAAAAAATGTCTGATTTATAATAATAATAAAGCAAATTGAATAAATTTCTTGGATTCGTTTATTAACAAAAATAATGTTGATTATTAAAAATCCTTAATTTTATAGATTTTTTTTTTTTTTTTGTAATTAACAGATGGTTTATAAAGTTCCAGGTATATCACCTTTTTTTTTTTTTTTTTGCAAAATTGGATTTGATTCATCAAAATCCTTCCGATGACTTTTAATGCAACTCAGGAAGGCTCTAAAACTGCAAAGGAAGTTCAACATATGAAATAATATTTGGGCGTTTCATAATATACAAATTGTAAGTGTTTTATCTTATATTGTCAACAAATTTTTCAATCTATTATGTATTTTCTTATGTAGGAGAAAGACTGATGATGGGAAAATAAAGTTTTCTCGAAACGAGACTTTAATTGTAATAAAATCGGAGGCTCCCTTCCTTGTAAGAAATTACTCCAACAATAAATCCGTGTTTAGGTAGAGTGATAGGAAAGTAAGGTGAAGTAAATTATAAATTGTTATTTGGAGACGCCACGTTAACCAAATTATTAAAACAAAATTCGAGGGGGAGAATTGATGTATATATTTATCATAATATTTTTTTTATATTAATATATACTTTTATTATATTTTTGGATTGAACTTGGCTACTAGAGAATATATAATACATATAAATCCTAACTAACCGTTTATTCCTTATTAAATCTATTATAATAACCTCATCATCTTTTTCCTTGTAGCATCTTTTTGAGATATGCGAACAGCTAGAAGACAGATGGTGCCAGATCTGGTGAATATGGGGGTGTAGAAGTAATTAAAAAAAAACAGTGATTAACACACGAAACTCGTTTTTATTCATCGTTTAAACAAAAACAAACGTAGCGTCACTTAACCTTTCTTATATCAACGACTGAACCGAATGTCATGCAATTTTTGCACCTATCTTTTGAAGGTTGGTAGTACTTAAAAACAAAAGCGGCATTGTATTTTTGACGCCTTCTGTCAGTCCCCGGACTCAATGACTCATATGTTATCATTACAATAAAATCTTTTGTATGATGAGCAACTTGTTTATATTTTTAATATAGCATAATCAGCGGAATTTACGCTCTCAGTATGTAGAGCAGTCCAAGCGTCAAATATAAAGATTAATATTTGTTTATGGATGAACTCTTTTTGATATAGAGCTATATTTATATGAATTGTTTAAGCATAAATATTTAAAAATAAAAATGATTATTCGCAAATTCTTTTTAAAAATGATGCTTTCTTTATATTTTGCATAACTTCGCAAATCAATATCAATTTTATGATAAGAGAAAGTCTTGCATTCGCTCAAATATTGTTTATTTACTTAATATTTGTTATTGTTGTTGAACTCCCTTCTCCCTCCTGCTCTCTCCCTTTGAAATTACATGAATTACAATTCTAATTGTGTGACTATTTATGCGATACAAATGGCTTTGAACGGGCTATTTAAAGAATTTATATCAATAATATAATTCTCTTTTGTTGTGATTTTTTCTAGCGAATTTCCAAGTGAAATTTTTTAATTTATTAAACTTTTTAGCGAAATTCATACGAAATTGACTTAAAACAATTAAAAATTATTGCCATGTCTAACGTCGTGTTTAAAATAAAAGTAAGGTTATGATTTTGATAGCTTTGAAATAAAAGCAACATGTTAACGTCGCTGTTAAAACTTTGTTTAGATGATAGCATTTTTAAACGCTGTTTGTTTCTACATTACTTTTTAACACCCATTTGTTTATTTTAAATTTTAACGCCTGTTTTTAGAGAATAGACCTGATACTGTGGTATTCTTAAGATACAGATTCAACAAGCTTCTAACACATGTAAGACTCTTTGTGATTGTATCTGTATTTATATCTTGAAGAAGGCCACAGAATGTGTGATTGAAAGGTCGTTTATTTGTATAAGATTCAAAGTTTCAGCCACACATTCTGTGGTCTTCTTCAGATACAACCACAAAGAGTCTTTCTTACATCTGTAAAACATGTGTAGACGCTTGTGATTGTAATCTGTATCTGAAGGAGGCCACAGCATCTGTAGTCAAAACATTGAATCTTATACAAATAAACCACGTTTCAGCCACACATTCTGTACCTTTCTCCAGATATAAATTCAGATATAATCAAAAAGTCTTACAGACATGTGTAAGACGCTTTGTGATTGTAACTGAATCTGTATCTTAAGAAGGCCATAGAGTAGCCGAAACGTTGAATCTTATACAAATAAACCACCTTTCAATCACACATTCTGTGGCCTTCTTCAAGATATAAATACAAATACAATCACAAAGAGTCTTACATGTGTTAGAAGCTTGTTGAATCTGTATCTTAAGAATACCACAGTATCAGGTCTATTCTCTAAAAACAGGCGTTAAAATTTAAAATAAACAAATGGGTGTTAAAAAGTAATGTAGAAACAAACAGCGTTTAAAAAATGCTATTCTCTAAACAAAGTTTTAACAGCCAGGTTAACATGTTGCTTTTATTTCAAAGCTATCAAAATCATAACCTTACTTTTTAGGTTAAGGACGCCATGTTTATTTTAAACACGACGATAGACATGGCAATCATTTTTAACACTATTCACTAAAGTTTAACGCTTTGGCTTTAAATTTTTGTTTACCGAATAGCTATTTGATGCAAGGAAGTGATTTTGAATAGCTTTAACGTTGATTGTTTTTACATTACTTTTTAACACTCATTTGTTTATTTTAAATTTTAACGCCTGTTTTTAGAGAATAGACCTGTATGAGTGGCCGAAACGTTGAATCTTATTCAAATAAACCACAATTTACTATTTTTATTTAGCATGTTGGCCACCAGGAGGCGTGTTTTTTTTTTATTATTATTATTTATTTTATTATCAAGACTAGATCTATATTATAATGGAATTTGAAAATTTCAAAATAACGTATAAAGTGAAATAAGGCCTCACTTTAAATTTTTTTTTTTTTTTTTTGTGCCGTGAAATTAAATGATAATAAAAAAAAATCTCATGTACCATACCAAATTTTTTTTATTACTTTTTTTTTATCTTATTAAACAAATACCCCCGTCATATAATTATATTTAAGTAAATAATATGATTAAATAAATACTCAAAGGCTAATCTTTAATACGCTTGGAGATTTTTTTTATACTATTATATTCTCATTTCTTCTATTATTTGTTTGGACGTCTTGTTCTTTCCTTGTTCTCTCTTTGTTTATTTAACTAATCGTTTCTCCAGCACTATTCAGCAATTAGAAGCCCATCTTTTATATATATATATATATCTATATATATAAATAAATATCCTTCTCAATTTTCTTTTCTTGCCTTTTTTGCTCGCACCCTTCCCTCCACGACTCTTTCATCTCAACTAGCACTCTCTTCCTTTTAAGGTCGACATCCTTTGTCCCGTTTGTCAAAAAAAAAAAAAAATCCACTCGAATAAAGGTTCCCGAGGGTTTGTAAAGGATGCAAAGGCCATATCCTGATCTCTCAGGCATTCTGATAATTATATTCTATTAAATTTGCCTTCTCTATTTAGAAAATGTTTATATAAACAAATTTATGTTTTTCTCTACATTGATTTTAAATTTATCAAAATACTAATTTATACTTTATGAATAAGAATCTGATGTTAACCAGGAAGTTCTGACTAACTCCACTCTTCTAACATTAAGGGCCTGTTTCTTCACTTCTAATTAATTAGCTATTCCTCGGATAGTTGACTATGACTTTTGAATCTTTTCAAATCTAGTTAGGCTAATCATATGATTAAATAAGAGCTTATCTAGATCATAGTTTGTTATCTAAGTCTCTAAGTTCGATATAAGGCTTAACTAAAATTAGGAATAGAAGTTTATTTATTTTTTTGGAAATTTCTAAATATTAAAAAATTAATTAGGTTTAATTAATTATTAATATATTTTATTCAATTTTAATTTTTAGGTTTTAATAATTATGCGTTTTCCAACTTCACAAAATTTTCCTAATACCTCAGATAACTAATTAAAAACTCACTTTTTAAACACATGTTGTTGTTTACTATATCGATGATTTGCTATCGGTCGAATAGGTTTGCTAGCTGACTATAAGCGAATCATCTATTAAAGCTCAAACAGAAGTGTCGCCCAGGTTCTACAGAATTTTTTTATTCCATCTTGATTTTGCTTTTATTTTTTAATGATGCATACTGTCAAAAGTCCTATTATGGCCAGTGATATAAAAAAGATTTTATACACATTCACACGAATAGCGAGACGAGAGCGCAAATGTGCAAACGGTCCACTTGCCTCGCCACTTTAGAAGATAATTGGGAACAACCCCCTTGCTCGTGAAATCTTCCTTATTTCAATCAAATCATCATTCTGCTTCCAAAATCATTTGTAATTTTAAGATTTAGGGCTCGTTGTTTGACATCTAGTCAACTAGCAAACTTATCCGCCATAAAACAAATAATCGATATAGTAAACAATATCACGCTTTAAAAAAATGACTTTTTTCACATATAATTAGCTATCTGATGTATAAAGAAGGTTTTGTGAAGTTAGCAACTTTATAAAGTCAACATTTATAAAAATTATTACAAATAAAATAATTATGCTCAGGGGCCCACACCTTGTGGGTACGTGGATGGCGACCACGAGCTACCCGAGCTGGGACAGGCAGTTCTGTTTCTGTTTGTCTGTCTCTTCCTTCTATATTTTCAACACGCGTCAGACCATGGGACGGGCCGGCCTTTTCTATTCTTCCCGACAGCAAAAAAAACCATCCGCCGACCCCGCACCGCGAGATTAAGGCCAAGAAAGAAGAAGATCAAAAATTGATTAAAGCTAATTAATATTTTAACAAAAATTTAAGGATTTCCAAAGAAATAAATAAACAAAAGTTTTGTTCCTAATTTCACACCTTATACCGAATTTTGGGTCTTAACTAATTAACTACGATCTGGGCTCTTAATTAATCATATAATTAGCTTAACTAGATATAAAACGACTCGAAATTCATAGTCAAATATCCGAGAGAAAGCTAGTTAATTAGAGCTGAAGCAACCGGCCCTAAGAGAAGTTAAATCTCTTCAATTCAATATCAGAATTTAATATTCATGATTATGAAGATGAATTGAATGATTATCTCTTAGTTCATACAATTGCTGATGATTGGTTGAATGGCTAGAAACCTGATAATCTTACATTACACTATTACTTTCTTTCTCTTTACAGATTTGAAAAAATATTTTTTTTTTTTTGGGGAAAAAATTTCATTTTTAATATAAAATTTTAAAAATTAATACTTGAAAATTTGATTTGTGTATATATTCTGGTAAACAAGTACAGAATGAGCCTTTAAATTACCGAAAATAAAAAATAATTGTGTGCTGTACGACCAGTCACACCAGATTACCCCCACTCCCCTCGAGAAACTCCTCTGGAATCATGTCAAACATTCGATGTCGAGATTTTGATGGACATACACGTGTTGAGGCCCCCTGAATTCGAAAAAGTGGTTTTGCAACATGGTAAAATGTATATTCTCATTTTTTTCTTAAAATTGTTTTAAGCATACTCTTGTACCTCTTAGAAAAGATAGGAGAATTGGTTGCCATGGTAACAAAATATAAATATTTTCCCGTGTTTATAAATTTTACATCTTAAATTCTAATATATCGGCGGAAACTAAATTAACGTCGACAAGCACAGCAGATTTTTTTTATGTTTTAAATTAAAATTTTTATTAATAAATACCTCGAAAATATTAATAATATAAAGTAGTGAAATATTAGACTATTATTATTTGAAATTCCTTCTCCCGTTATGATGGTTTCGGGTACCTAGAAATATTTTATTTCAAATTCGTTTTAAGGGAAAGGACAAAAAGTTTTTTCTTATTTTATTCTAAATATTTTCGAATGAGATGAAATAATCAACTAATATGCCTGCTTTATTCATCTTTAATTAATTTTTTTATCCATTTTTGAAATGTTTTATTAATTAAATTTCAAAACATAAATATTCTAAACACCATTTTTATTCTTTATTATGAATCCTCTTCACTCTCATTTATTTTTATTTGTTTTCATAAACATCAATTAAAATTCTTCTAGAATTTTCTGAATTAATCAAATGACTATATAATTATTGATTCGGCATTCTGAGGAATTCTATTGTTCCCTTGTCATTTGGAATTCGTATTATAAAAGAGATTTTGAAAATTTCCTTGACTAGCTTGACAAGATTTGAATTTGAGGTTGGGTTTTTTTTTCACGTAATTTTTTTTTTACTCTCTCTTCTTTTTCCATACCTAGGACAATACTAACATTTGCTTAGCAACTCGGCTTTTTGAGCCAAGTTGTGAGCTGATCCCATCCCTCTACAGAAAAACGTCCCTCATCCACTCACTCCTCCTCCCCCGCAGAAGCTGAATCGATATTGCGGCTGGCGAATCTCCTCAATTCATCTTCAAGTCCTCTCTTCCGTCGTCGTCGTCGTTCTCGTCGTCGTTTGCTGACTTCCAGCCAACACGCAATATCCACATCGTCTTATTTTTCATCACCTCTCAGCTTCCTCAAGCTTTATCCTTTATGAAGTGAAACAAACCACCCCCCGAACATAACAAGACAATTCGATCAGCTAACGGGTTGCAACGGAAACAACGCTATTTTGAAATATTATCCATTTTAACATTTAAATCATTGTATTCTCAAAACAATTTCCTATTAATAAATAAAATAAATTTATCGTTATTAAATATTTTTTCGTCTTTATAAGAAAAATGACTAGCGTACTTTGGAGTCTATCATCTTAAGTACAGCCATTATAAAGATTAGACAGGGATGCAATAACGACTTTTTTAATTAGCAAGTTTTCGCAATGTGTTAACTAATTTTATAATTGTTATATTTTGATGGATGGATCACGTCAATTTAATATTCCAACTCGAAACTGATCTTTAATTCATTTTTACTTTCTCTTACCTCTATATATGTAAATATATAAAGAGAGAAAGTATTGCGTTCATGTCAAAAAATCAATGTCGAGATTTTGATGGATATACATGTTTTGAGGTTCCATGAATTCAAAAAAGTGGGTCCCGCAAATTGGTCTGTTTGCCTGTGAACAAAATATCTCAGGAACTAAAAGAGCTACGAGGTTGAAATTTTATATTTGAGTTTGTCACAACCCCCCCCCCCCCCAAGTGATAATTTTCTCAAAATTCGCTACAAGGATTTTGATTAAAATTCATAAATCAAATATTTTTTTTTTTTTTCCTTTAAAAAGTATACAAGTGAAATTTTTTGTGAAAATTGTTTGAAGTACTTTTTACTAGGGTTTGGCAAACGGAAAATTTTGTAAACCTGTTTTCTTTCTTGATGGCTGAATATTATACCAAGACGAAAAATAAAATAAAAGTCTATTTTTTTTGTCGGCGTTTCGAGTGCCGATCGCGCTCTTCATCAGGACAAAATTGATGTCACGTTAGTTGTCAATTTTAAAGAGAATGAAAATTGAAAAAAAAAAAAAAAAAAATTGCTACACTGCTATGTCAACTTGACATCATTTTTGTCATGATGAAGAGTGCGATCGCCACACGAAACGTTGACATAAAAATAGAGTTTGATTTTATTTTTTGCCTTGGCATAATATCCAAACATATATTAAAACAAAAAAATATTCCATTTATTTTATATAATTTTACAAGATATTTTAAAACTTATATAGAATAAGAAAAAACAAATCAGTTGTGAGAAATAATCCCTATTATTATAAATTTAAATTTATGTGATGTGAGTTTAGTGGAAATATATTTTTTTTTAATTCAGCGATATCCAAAGCACATAGTAGATTGTCAATATGAGGGGATGACTCTCAACCAGAAATGCTTAGAAGCAGTGGCGTACCGAGGGGGGGGCGGGGGGGGGGCGGTCCGCCCCAGGCCCCGAGCCGGCATAGGCCCCCATATATTTATAAAAAAAATTTAATGAAAATTTAACTTTGAGAGGCTCCGGGGCCCTCAGGGCTCAAGTAAAAATGGGAAAATTTAGATGAAAAAAAAACAAAATTTAATGAAAATTTCTCATTGAGGCCCCGGGGCCCTCAGGGCTCAAGTAAAAATGAGAAAATTTAGATGAAAAAAAAACAAAATTTAATGAAAATTTCTCATTGAGGCCCCGGAGCCCTCGGGGCTCAAGTAAAAATGAGAAAATTTAGATAAAAAAAAGAAAATTTCTCTTTGAGAGGCCCCGGGGCCCTCAGGGCTCAAGTAAAAATGAGAAAATTTAGATAAAAAAAGAAAATTTCTCTTTGAGAGGCCCCGGGGCCCTCAGGGCTCAAGTAAAAATGAGAAAATTTAGATAAAAAAAAGAAAATTTCTCTTTGAGAGGCCCCGGGGCCCTCAGGGCTCAAGTAAAAATGAGAAAATTTAGATAAAAAAAAGAAAATTTCTCTTTGAGAGGCCCCGGGGCCCTCAGGGCTCAAGTAAAAATGAGAAAATTTAGATAAAAAAAAGAAAATTTCTCTTTGAGAGGCCCCGGGGCCCTTGGGGTTCAGGGATATACGGTATTTTAAAAATATTTTTGTGTGTGGAGGAGAAGGATATTTAAAGTTGAGCACCCCCCCCCAAAAAAAAAAAAAAAAAAAAAAAAATTCAATATAGGCCCCCTTTTCAGTGCCGCCCCAGGCCCCCAACAGCCTCGGTACGCCTCTGCTTAGAAGATAATTTCTAAAGAGAATCGAAACTCACGAGTTGGCCAAAAGTCTCGATTTAATAAAACAAAATTTTTTGATAAATTGAAGTGTTTTTTATCATTATTCTATTTGAGAACCATCCCCTCTGAATATAAAAAATATATTTTTACTAAACTCACATCACATAAATACCTTCTTAGGGGCAATTAATGTGATTATTTCTCACACCTGATTTTTATTTCTTCTATTAAATCCAGATTAAATGGAATGTTTTTATAAAATAATTTTAAAAAAATCATATAAACTTGAATAATAATCTATTATTTCCAAATAATAAATTCAAATATACCTACTATATAAAAAAAAAGTCTTTTATATTATCGATTTTTTCGATTAATCTTAGTTAATCGAGAAAAATTGACTGACTGATTGAATAAAATTTATTATGTACAAAAATTTTCTCTAGATGAATTAAATTAAATTTTTGCCTATTAAATTACAGTTTTGTATATTTATGGTTATAACATAATTTGCTTTAAATAATTACATAATATGTTAATTAGTAAAATCTAATTTAATAATAATTGTTCGTTCATTTAACCATCAGAGAACTGAAAATATTGAGTCACCGGCTCTTGAAAATTTTTTTTTTCTCCCTCGGGTCGGTTGCGAACAAAAGCGGATCCAGAGGAGTTTCTCGAGGGGGGGGGGTAATCTGGTGTGACTGGTCGCACAGTACACAATTTTTTCTTTCTTTCGGTAATTTAAAGGTGCATTCTGTACTTGATTACCAGAATATATATACAAATCAAATTTTTAAGTATTAATTTTTAAAATTTTATATTAAAAATAAAACTTAATTCCCAATAAAATATTTTTCTCAAATCTCGAAGGGGGAATAATTACCCCCCCCCCCCTGTAATCGCCCTTGGTTGCGAATCGTAATAAAATTTTTATGTAGGCTATTCGATGAAATATTTTTTTTTTTTTTTTTTAATAGATTAAAATTAGCACTTGGTGTGGTTTTTGATAGTAGGCCTAATTTTAATTTTTTGGTATTTCCTTTTAAATTCATTAAATTTAATAAAAAAAAAAGTAAAATTCTATCTAATTAGAAAATATATTTTTAAATAGATAAACATTTTGACATTTTAATTTTTTTTTTTTAGTTATTTTATTATTAAATTAAACAAATTTACAAGAAAATATCAAAAAAAAAATTTGCTCAACAAATAACTAATAAAAAATTATATTTAAAAAATGACACGAGGTGGGAATTATTTATTTATTTATTTTTTTTAATGGAGAGTAATAATCAAAATTAAAACACCTCAATGCATTTTCTCATGTGTGCTATTTTAAAGAAAATATGACAAATTTTTACTGGAATGTTTTGTGGTTCGTAGAAAAAGATTTCAATAAAGATTTCTTTTACAAAACAATTAAATAATCACATGAGAAAACGCATGGAGGTGCTTTAATATTGATAGATAATGGATTCGTCTCTATGTAAATAAAAATTTGATATCTTGTTCGTCCCTCATTGCAAAATCTTAAAAAAATAATGAGACCCTTATCATTAAATGTTCTAGCCAAAGGTAGTTTTAGATTTGATTTTCCATAATTTGAGAATAAAGAAAAATAAGAATGAAAGGTGTCAAGAGTTCTTTCTTCCTACTTGTCATATAAAATTTGAATAAAATATGAATGATGGCTCCCTTTTTATGTTATAAAAGAAAGGAATTATATTTTATTATTTAAATACTCTATGATTAATAACAAAACTTTGTGTGACATATTGAAAAATACTCTTTTGAAAAACAAGCGTTAATAAAAAGTAAAAAATAAATAAATTTTTTATACTGTAAAAAAAAATTGAAATCGATAGAAATATTATAAATTCATATGCATATGTAAATATTCTGTGAGGTTGTCTGTCGGTTCTCGTCTGAGTGTCTTGTTCTTATTACAAAGAGATTGAGATCATTTTTCATGCCATATCCCTTGAGTTTGAAAATCTCACATTTCGGTATGCTTAACAATAAAATTTGGTGGCGTTGGAAATCGAAGGAATATTACTACTAATCAGTCCAATTAAATTTTATAAAAAAACAAGCTGGAGTGAGGCCTCAATAAATCTGAATTAATTTCTCAGACCACAAAATGTATTTTATTGTGAATTTTCGCTCGGGGCATCTTGTGAGTACGTGGATGGTGAACAGGAGCTACCTGAGCCAAGACAGACAATCCTCTTCTTTGTATGTCTGTCTCTTCCTTCTATATTTTTAACCGTGCGACGGGCCGGCGTGTTCTATCCTTTCCGGTCGAAAAAACATATGATATAGGGAAAATAGCGAGGCTTTCCAACCGTGTACAGCGGGAATAGAGGGCGAGGATAGAAGAAGAAGATTGCGAATGCGAAATTTTATTTAATTCTTTGTGAGGGTGTTTTGTCTATTTTTTTAGTTTCTCTTATATCGTATAAGGGAAAGTAAAAAAATAGTTAATATATATATATTTATAGAAAGTATTATGTAAAACTTTTAATGCTCTGAATTAAAAAAAAAATTGGATTCCGCAAAATGGTCTTTCTGTGAACAAAATATCTCAAGAACGAAAAGTGCTAGAAGGTTGAAATTTGATATTTAAGTTAGATATCACTCTGGAAGATATTACGAAGCTTTTGAACAAAATCGGTGAAAATATACTAGTACTTTACTGATGTACCATCAAGAGAAAAGATATTGGACAATATGGCGGCTACCTGGCATTTGAGCCTTATGGTAGGTAGCCGCCATATTGTCCAATATCTTTTCTCTTGATAATATTTTTTCAGTTTTTTTTTTTCGATTTTCTCAAAATACTCTCTGATCGATTGTGTTTGTTTGTTTTTTTTCTCATATACGAAATAGCATTTTAAACAGGAAACTTAAAAAAAAAGAACGAGGTGAATTTTTTTTTAAACAAAATCGCTTCACAAACAAAATTTTTAGCATTTGGTCTAGAAGCTGTTTCTGGTGCATTTCATCTTATCTTTTCCATTTTTCTCATTAAAGATTATTTTACGAATCCATTAGGAAGTATAATCACATAGACATTAATATGTACATCTTAATTTTATATAAATAAATATATTTTTTAGATGAATCCGAAAATAAAATAGAAATACTTTTTTTTCCCCTCTATTCGACATTTTTGTCGTAACCAGAGACACGATTTTCAAACTAAAGTTATTAAAACTTTGGGTTTTTAATTTTTTTGTTAGCTACTGTTTATTATTTATTTATACAAAACATGTTAAAATACAATAATTTAGTACTTATCTCTACTTATATTGGTTATTCGATTGAAACATATGAATGAATTGCTTGATAATTTTAAATTATAAATAAAACAAAAAATATATGTCTCTCAGTTAATATTTTTAGTTTATTATAATTATTTCCAGACCAATGAACCGTAGAGAGGAGATTTGCATTTTATATTAATCCGTTTGCAGTTGGTGGACTTTTATACGAGTATCGAGAGGCGAGATAAAATGAGATCCATGGTCATTTGGCTCCCACCAGGGCTCGGTTGAGACTAGAACCTGGAATTTATTTTGTAGCCCCATTCGATGGATACTTTATGATCTCAACGTATCTTACATCAAAGCAAGTTTCCGTAGAACAGCAGCAGCCGGGGGGATTCCCCCTCGTTGGTGGAGTTTCAGAGGGGATTCCCCTTCCTCTGTTCAACTCCAACGAGGCAAAGTTCACGCCGATTTGCCTTCAAAGCCCCTCATGCCAATTAATACATTCAACAAGAAACTATAATCAAATTTTAGATATCAATTATTTTTTTTAAGATTTCAAATACGCCTGCAATTAGGCAACCATCTATAACATCTTTTTCTCATCAGTATTTATATTCTATTTTTTACTTTTTTTTAAATTTGTTTGCAAATTTCATCTCAATTATCAAAATAAATTCATTTTAATATAAAAAGTTTGTTTTTGTATTTTTGTCTTTTACTACCTAAAACTATTTCCATTTATAACTCAACGACTAGAGCTGACATTTTCTAGTACATCGCGGTTCAAAATTTATCGCGTGTATGAAATTTATGATACGCTTATCCTCGTTATTTTTTTTACAGAATAACTTTTTTTTCTATACGAGTTGTTTATTTTAATTGATTTAGACTTGCACAATTATTGTTATTAGAAATAAAACATTTTTTTTTTTATTAAACGTGCTTTACTTTAGCAAATAATAATACAAAGTATTATTAATTACAATAAAATACTACGTTTCGGCTATAAATTTTTCAGCCGTCATCAGGTAGATGCATTCACTTTGATCAATGAACATTTATAGGTTAATGTTCAACAATGAACACTTTTAGGTTAGTATTCAACAATGAACACTTTTAGGTTAGTGTTCATTGTTGAGTGTGAATGCATCTATCTGATGCTGCAAAAACTGTTGTATTTTATTTTAATTAATAACACTTTATGTATCATTATTCTATTACCACGATTTATGCCAAAAAAAGTCTTTTATTTCTATGTTGTTTATCTTTTCGAAAAATTATTTTTCTTTTGGCACTGACGATATTTTTAGCCCCATGAGGTGGCTAAATTTAAGAACCATGTTCCTGAGGTTAATTTAATTAGAGAATGTCCCATAAACATGAGGCCATTTCGTAACCGTTGCCCAGATATAGACGTTTAAACTTTTGAAATAATAGAATGTTTTATTATCACTAACATGGAAAATTAGAACTATAAAACAAATAGTAATGAAATTAAACATTAATATTACATAAACTGCTCCTTTGGCATTTATACATAATAGACAGCGATCTAAAATGTATTGATCTCTTTATATAATATAGACATATTAGACGACTTTGAAAGTTGGTTTTATTACATCTTAAAGATTTATTTAAATGAAATATAAAAGAAAAATTCAATAAATATTCAAAAAGTTAATTTCTCTCCTCCTGTCTGTTTTGCCAATAATTATTCAAACATAAAAACAAACATGAATGCTGGTCATTTCTACCAAGGGTGACTGGTTCGCATCCCGTCCCATGCGACAAAAATTTATTTAAATTGAATTGGCTACCAATCAATTCTAAATCTAAAGTCTAAATAACAATAGATCCTGAAAAAGACCTTAAAAAAATAGCAAACTTTAAAGAGAGAACACATTTTTAGTTTCTCTTACTTATATATATGTATTTCTTACCTCAAATGCAATTCAAAAGCGGGAATCCCAGTTAAATCGGGATATCGTAATAAAAAAAATTGTTTTTGACTCAACCATAGTATTCTTCATTTAAAAAATAAGCTGGAAATTTAAAGAAAAATTTGCGCAAAATCTTTCTAAACTAACGGCATCTATCGCCTCCGGCGGGCATTGCACCTGGCCTAAGGGCTTCCTCATACATTCCCTGCAACTTCAACAATTATTAACTAAAAAAAGTGGCCTCAGATGCTGTAAACGACCTTAAACAAATTTTAAAAATGTACAGTGAGGGACAATATCAAGTCCCACCCATGCGTTTTCTACTTGTGATTATTTCATTGTTTTTAAAAAAATATTATATATTTTTTAATGAAAACTTTTATGGCTCAAACCTAGAAAATTTCCAATAAAGATTTTCATTTTCTTTAAAAAAAAAAAAATAAAATAATCAATCACAAATAGAAAACGCATGGGTGGGACTTAATATTGACCCTCACTGTACCGTACTATCGGAAACTAGGGCGTTACCTGAGAAATTTATTCTGTTTTTCCGAGTAATAGCTACAATAGTTAATTAGAAATGAAGCAACCGGGTCTTAATAAAACAAAATTAATGAATAAATCATTTAGGGGCAAAGGGGAACAAAGCCCGCAGCTGGCGGACTTAGCGTCTAGTATACTTGTATTATATTTATCAATGAATAATAAAAATGTTAATTTTTTTTTGCAATGCTAAAGGAAATAATTTTGCTTTAAAATATGGCTGCGGTTTACAGAGGTTAGTGGAGGGGAGATCAAATTCATTTTGCATAAAAATTAGAAGTTATTAAATTCATTTACTAAACTTTTTTTTTTATCAAATTATAAAAAATAAAAAATTGTATGAAATAATATTATATTTTAATGGACATACGAGATTAATTTATAGGTATTTTAAGATTCGTTTTAAGAAAAAAAAAATGGTTATATAACTAATTAATTCAACGATTCATCTTTAAAAAAAAAAGAGTCAAATGAAATAATTTGTAAATTGAAATTCCAGTCACCTTTAACTTTTTTATATGCTTTAAATTTAATATATTCTCGTTAAAAGGATTCATTTTTTTTTATTTATTTATTTAATATAAATATACATAATGGATTTTTAATTACAAATGCAAAGTGGATGAATAAAAAAGAGTTGGAAATAAATGAACGAAGATTTATTTAATAGGTGACTTATGGTTGGTAGGAAAATTGAAAAAAGATCTGATGTAATTTAACTCATAGCACACAAATTTTATTTCTCTTTCCTTTGGTAATCGAAAGTTGTGTACTGTGCTGTCACACCAGTTTTAAAGTACGGTTATTTTTCAAAATTTTAATCTCATATTTGGATATATAATACACAATATAAAATTCTAAATAAATACAAAAATTGGAAAAAATTTTTTAAATGTGTAAAAAGTTCCAAAGAAGACCCTCTTTTGAATCGGAATTTAAATGCAAATCCCCTTAGGGATTTGACATTGGCTCTATGGAAAGAAGACCCGGAAAATGAATTTGAAAAATCGGAAATACTACATCAGTAAAGTGTACTTCAAACAGTTTTCAGGGCATAATGAGAATATACATTTTGAAGAGGATCTAAAAAATAATTGATTTATGAATTTCATTCATAATTTATACATATACATTGAGAAAATCGAAAAAAAAAAAACTGAAAAAATACATCAAGAAAGTACTAGTACTTTTTGGCCCCCCAATTTCGTTCAAAAGCTTATTTTGAGTGTCTGGGACTTAAATATAAAATTTAAATCTCGAAGCTCAATTCCTTAATGCTTAAAATCGATATACCCACACAGGCTCATAGACAAACCAATTTGTGGGACCCACTTTTTTGGAATTAGGCGACTTCAAAAAATGTATATCCATCAAAATCTCGACATCGAATTTTTGACATGATCGCAATACTTTCTCTCTACATATATAGGTAAGAGAAAGTAAAAAAGACTGGCTGCTATTAAATTAATTAATATTGTTTGGGCAAAGAATAGAGACAAATAGAAAAAAAAAAAATATTTAATAATCTTTAGTTAAAAATCACATAATAATAGTAATCTATTTTGGTAGAAGTGATAAATGTGTAAAAAGTTCTTAAGGGGACCCCCTTTTGAATCGAAATTGACATGCAAATCCCATTTACCATTGCCTCTATGGAAGAAAGAGCCAGAAAAAGAATTTGAAAAATCATCAGTAAAAGTGTACTTCAAACAATTTTCACGAAAAATTTAACTGATACACTTTATAAAGAGTATCTAAAAAAAAAAAATAATTGATTTATGATTTGTAATCAAAATCGTTTTAGCCAATTTTGAAAAAATTGAAAAAAAAAAAAAAAAACTGAAAAAGTACTTAAGTACTAGAACTTTTTGGCTGAATTTGTTCAAAAGCTTATTTTAACTGTACGAGAGGGTACCTAACTTAAATATAAAATTTCATCCTCGTAATTGGTTTCCTTCATGCTTAAAAATGTCCACACCCTCAAGCATACATATACACAGACCAATTGCGGGACCCACTTTTTTTTGACTCAGGGGAGCTCAAAACGTGTAATTCCATCAAAATCTCTTGTGACAAGATCCCAATACTTCCTCACTATATATTACATATATAGGTAAGAGAAAGGAAAAACTAAATATTTATTAATTCATATATCCGAAAAAATAAGGATGTGCCACCGGGAGTCGAACCACGGATCCTCCGATTTGTACTCAGAGTGCCCTCTGGGGATCCGTGGTTCGACTCCCCGGCGGTACACCCTTATTTTTTCGGATATATGAATTAATAAATTGTATAAATTTCGCGGCTCACATACGCGATATATATAATATCTTAAATATTATATAATTTCTTATTTATGAAAGGAAAAACTTTATTTTATGCTTATACTCAAATTAGAATAAAAAATACGAGATATTTTTTTAATTATTATTATTATTATTCGTTTTTTTTTTCTTTTATCAAAAGTACTTTATTTTTCATTATATGCCATCTGTCCAATTAACAACTTTCTCTCGGCTTTCTTTTAATGGATTCTAATTTCTATACAACTTCTTTATCTAAAATATTTTATCTCTTTTTGCTTTGAGATTGTAAAAACAACTTTGATAAACACAAAAAGTATATAGTGTACGGACGTAATTCTTTTAGTTTATTTATTTAAAAAAAAAAAAAAAAAAATGAAGCGCATTTAATGAATAAAATTAATTTTTTTACCCTCTCTCTCTTTTTATTGAGGGGATGTTTGTATCCCAGATAGAACATATTCTAGTCTAATGATTAATTAATAAATAAAAAAAATATTCTCCTCCTTTGTAATAATGTCTATGTATAGAAAAGAGAAGTACGTACTTGTATATATAATTTGAATTCAAAAGCAAATCAAAATTTCGAATAAAGGACTCTCATTTCCCTCTCCTACTCAATATCAACCGATCAATGAGGTGAAAAATTACTTTGATCATAGGCGTAACTTGTGATTATGGATTTAGGCAGAGAGAGAGAGAGAGATAACAACCAGATAATTTCATTCCATTTGCAAATTCCCTTTAACTCAATATCTTTGGGAAAAATAAATATTAGCGGATTAACTAAGGATTTCGCAATTTTTATTTTACATACTTTTCTTTTAAGATACATATACGGTTAGTCTGTCCAATATTCAGATAATGTTCTTTATTTAAACATGCCAGTGAAGCTTTCAAATTTGGAAAGTATTTAAAATACATTATTACTTTCTCTCTACAAATATATAGACCTATATATATATATAAAGTTTTCTCGGGTTAAGTCGCGTGGGATGTTGAGATTTACTCGACGTTTTGGCTCTCCTTTTGGAGCCATTTTCAAGAGAGGAGTAATAATGGAGGAGGGTTGTTTACGTGGTCGCAGCTTTGCTAGTCCCCAGGCTGCGACCCTGTAAACAACCCTTTTTTTGAGTAGGTAAAACCTATTCCAAAAAAGTTTTAATAACAGGGTAGAAAATGAGAGATGCAACTAAGGTTCCTTCTTTATTTAATTTAATCAGCACGGCTGACGGTTCGGTTCCGTGTTTGAGCTATTTTCAGCTAACGAAAGTCATTATGAAAGTGTCATAGTGGACCATGTTACGCATTAGTGTGTCAAGCGCCAGCCACTGAGATTTAAGAAAATTAACAATAAAGTTTTTTGTTTTGATTAGATTATATATAATTTTTTTTTGTCAATTGTGCAAATAACTTAAAATATAAACTTTTTTAGGGCATATTTCATAAAAAATACTATTTGAAACAATATTCCGTGCTTAACTCAATTTTTAATTTTTGGCGCTTGACACACTAATGCATAACAGGGTCCATATAAGAGTTTGGTTCAACGATTTGTTGAGGGATTAATTTTCTTGCCCCTTAGCCACTATGACACTTTCATAATGACTTTTCGCCAGCTCTGTAGATGGTTCAAACATGGAACCGAAACGTCAACCGAATTAAATAAAAAAAAAAAAAACTTAGCTGCATCTCTCATTTTCTACCCTCTTATAGCATCACAGCTATAAAGTGTGTTTTGTAAAAATATATATTTTTTTTTAATAGGCCTATTTATTAAAAAGCAACGAAATTCTGAAAATATATTTCTTCAGCAAATTAAAAATACATTTTTCCAATGATAATTCTAATCATGATGAAAAAGAGACAAGAAAAGAAAAGAAAAAAAAAAAAAAAAACGTTATCTACTGTCCATTCACTAACGAATATTTCAAAGTCCACGACGAACTTGGATTAAATTGAGCATTTTGCAGTTGCAATCGGTTTGGTGTCCCTGGGCTTTGAACAAGTGTTGGTGTGATTTGTCAGAAGACAGTCAGGACAAAGAGAGAAGCCTAACAACTTGCAACTTGCCACCTGAGACTCATCTCCACCTGCGTCTCAAAAAAAACACTTCTTTTTAACTCAATTTACTATTTCTTTCCAAATTATTTTTATACAGTATTATATTTATTTAATGTTTTTCAAAATAATAAAAATCTATAATTAATGCATATCAGGGCTGTTTCTTGAGGGATTAATTTTCTTGCCCCTTAGGCGATATTCGACCCCATCGATTCCCTCTTTTCTGCCAGATTATTTATTTGAAGTTATTCTCAGATTTTAATAATTAGTTGTGCCCAGAGCCATGGTCAGGGTGTTTCAAACCCCACCCCTGAAAATTCAAAAAATTAATAAAAATCTGGTGTGAATCGCGCACAGCACACAACTTTCTCTTACCTTCGATAATCGAGTTGTGTTCTGTGCTTGTCATTTTGTGTCGACATATATTTAGTTTCCGACAGTACGGAACATTTGAATATAAGATGTAAAATTGATAAGTATGGGAAAATATTTATATTTTGTTACCATGGCAACCATTTCTCCTATCTTTTCTATGGAGTACAAGAGTAAAGTGGACTTCAGGAGATTTCAATGGCAAAATGAGAATATACATTTTAAAGAGCATCTAAAAAATAATTAATTTATGAATTTAAAAAAAAATCGTTAAAGCGAATTTTATGAAAATCAAAAAAAAAAAAAACTGAAAAAGTACTTCAGCAAAGTAATAGTACTCTTGCCCGATTTTGATTAAAAGCTTATTTTCACGCCACATTTGGGTGTCTAACTTAAATATAAAATTTCAACCTCCTAGCTCAATTCCTTCATGCTTTAAATTGAACCCAGACAGACACAAACAAACACAGACAGACCATGACACGAAAACCACTTTTTTGGATTCAGGGGACCTCAAAACGTGAAGATCCATCAAAAGCTCGACATCGAATTTTTGACATGATTCCAATACTTTCTCTCTCTCTATATATATGTATATTAACATATACCATCTATTGCAATAGTATTGAGAATAAAGCCCGGCAGTTAGGCAGCCCAAATGGTACACGTTCACTAATATATTAAAAAGATAAATTTTTATGGTAATAAAGGCCGATCGCCCTATTGTCTGCTTTGAAAAAGATATTTCTTAGACAGACCAGCTGCCATTTGGGCTGCCTAACTTCCGGGCTTTATTCTCAATACTATTGCAATAGATGGTACATTTAGGTAAGATAAAGTAAAAATACAATAGAGAGAGAAAAATTTTCCATTCTTCTATTTCCTTTAAAATGTATTTATTTGGAGGGGGTAAGCAATTTGAGAATTTTTGACATGATCGCAATACTTTCTCTATTTCATATATAGGGTAAGAGAAAGTAATAATTTATTTGGAAATTAAAAAATAAATAATTAAACTATATATAGTATAATAGCATAATTGCTATTTGTTTTATGAATTGATCTCAAATAACATTTCTGTTTTGATAGTTGGTTTAAAAGAGAAAGGGAGTCGAGCCCTTTCACCCGATTCCCTACAAATCCATTTAGAATAGTTAATGGAAATGCTATTTCTTTATTCTTCTTCAACATCTTAATTAAAGCTAAGAAAATAACCACAGTGAAGTGTTCAAACAATTAACTGAGTATGAGCTAATGTTTGTAAAATTCTAAAATATAATTTTCAAAATTTCTTGTTCTTCATCATTTTAGTTTTCTCTCTATATTAATTAAAATAGCTTAATTATAGAATAGCTACTTCTGTTAAATAAATAACCCTCTCCCTTTTTCACTAATTCCACTTCACATTCTTGATCTTCTCCTCCAAGGGGATGGATAACATTAAGTTGTTCTTCATCAGATTAAATACATTAGCGTTTTTTAACTACTTAAGTATAATAACAAGTACTTAACACCAGCAGAGGCTTTAACATCCTACCTCATTTAGTTATCGCATTTGAGCTCATCATGTTGCCGATATATTCTTTTGACAGGAGTTAATATCAACAAATTCCTCATCAAAAAATTTGAACCCAATATCAATCGATTTATTTTATTACAATTATTCTTAACATGTACGTTATAATGCATTGAGAATATGTAATAATAAATTAGAAATAAAAGGTATAATTTTAGCTGCTAAATCTACAGCCGAAACGTTGTTTGTGTAATTAATTAATAACACTTAGTTATTATTTGCTTGAATAAACCACGATTTATGCCAAAAAAAGTATTTTATTTCTAATAACAATAATCGCTAAATCAATTAATCAAAATGTAATAATAAATGTTTTTTTTTTCTCATAAATGCGATGGGGCTAACCAGGCCGGTTAGCAATTAAATAAAATAAAATTTAATTTTTTCATATTTTTTCTAGGGACCAACGGCCAAAAATTAATTAACTTTGCATATTATCCGTTTATTTGTAAATATTTCGGTTCCAGTGAGATGGAATCATCCTCAGTACAAGCAACAAATGTTTTGCAAATCGTCACAAACTCCTATCCAATATGACAAGCAGATAAGCATTCCAAGAATGCAATTAATAATAAAAATTATAAATTTTGAAAATTTTTTATAAAATTTAAATTTAAAATAATTCTTATCTTCTTTGTCATATTAGATGGGACGCTCAGGGGCCCACATCTTGTGGGTACGTGGATGGCAACCACGAGCTGCCCGAGCTGGGACAGGCAGTCTTTCAGTTCTTTGTATATCTGTCTCTTCCTTCATCTTTTCAACAGGTGTGGTGACGGTTGCTTGTACTTAGTATGATTTCATCTTACTGGGATCGAAACATTTACAAATAAAAGGATAATATGCCAAGTTATTTAATTTTTGGCGGACGGCCCTTAGAAAAAATAAATCTTCATTATGGCACAATCAATTCAAAAAAAAAATTTAACTTATTTTGTGAGTATATTTATTTTTCTAATAAATATATATAATTAAAGGCCTATAAATCCAATTTTTACTTAGCATACCTCTGGACCACAGCATTTCACTTGTCAATATGTCCCCTGATTCCCGGCATTAGAACCCGGGATCTCTTACCTATTCGGGGAATCGATGTGCTTTCATCAAGCAACTGAACCTTAAAATTAACTGTTTAGGTCCAACAGTAGGGCATGTTGAGCGTAAATCGACAAGATCCGTGGTGCAACTCCCGGCGGTACCTACATTTTTCGCTTATTTAAATTAATAAATACTTGGTTATATGTTTTTCATAATTACCTCATGGACCAACACATGATATATATAATTCTTTATTTATTAACTGTTTAGTTTTGTCTTATATTTCGCTCAGGGACCCACATCTTGTGGGTACGTGGATGGCGACCACGAGCTGCCCGAGCTGGGACATTCAGTTCTTTGTATGTCTGTCTCTTCCTTCCTCTTTTCAACAGACGTCAGACCGTGCGACAGGCCGGCCTGTCCTATTTCTTCTGGTAGTAAAAACGCACAATAGGGTTGAAGTAAGTCCTCCCGCATCGCGGGAATGGGGCGAGGGCAGATGAAGAAGAAGAGTCATATTGAATCAATCACATCAGAATATTAGAAACTCCTGGGGCTCGCTGGTGTAGCGGGTTAGGGTGTCGGCTTCTACAAAGAAGAAAAAATAATTATATTAGTTTTTGCTACTAATAAAAATACGAATCTATATAAAGCTATATTCTTTTAAACAAAGAGTCCACAGGGATTGGGATTATATCACCTTTTTGGATGGACATTAAAAAAAGATATAAAATGATATTTCGATATACATTATTTGTAATAAAAAGACTGGGATATTTATGGGATATATGGGATGTTTATTGCTTTAAAGATTCTCTTATAAAAAATAATAATATTACAAGGGTTGTACTGGTTTCTTTTGTTACGTATAAAATATAACTAGATAACTCGGCACTTAAAAATCAGTCCGTTATATAGATAACAATTATTACAATTTACGAAATTATTGTTTTTTTTACTTTCTCTTAGCCTATATATGAAATATATAGGAGAGAAAGTATTGCGATCATGTCAAAAATTCGATGTCGAGATTTTGATGGATATACATGTTTTGAGGTCCCCTGAGTCCAAAAAAGTGGGTCCCGCAAATTGGTCTGTGTGTGTGTGTGTGTGTGTGTGTGTGATGTGTGTGTGTGTGTCTGTATGTGTGGACAGATTTTTAGCATGAAGGAATTGAGCTACCGGATTGAAATTTTATATTTAACTTAGGTACCTTCCCACACGCTCAAAATAAGCTTTTGAACAAAATCGGCCAAAAAGTACTAGTACTTTACTGATGTACTTTTTCAGTTTTTTTCGATTTTCTCAAAATTCCCTCCAAGGATTTTTTTTAAAATTCAAAAATCAATTATTTTTTAGATGCTCTTTAAAATGTATATTCTCATTTTGCCGTTGAAATCTTCTGAAGACCACTTTACTCTTGTTCTTCATAGGAAAGATAGAAATGGTTGCCATGGTAACGGAATTTAAATCTTTTTCTTTTTATTAGATTAAAAATCAATTATTATTTAAATTCCCATTTTTTTTAAATTTATTTGTGTCTTTAATTGTTTCAAAGAAAACATAAATGTCTCTCTCTCACTTGCAAACATTATCGTCTGTCTCTACTCTTTTTAAATTCCCTTTCCACCTTATCTTCGCATAGGAACAATGTTAATTTCCTATAGGGATTTGTATGTTAATTTCGATTCAAAAGGGGGTCCCCTTTAGAACTTTTTAGGCATTTAAAATTTTTTTTTCCAATTCTTATGAAATTTTGTATTTATTTACGATTCTATATTGTGTATAAAATGTCCAAATATGAGATTAAAATTTTGAAAAATAACCATAGTTTATTTGAAGCAGTCAACATTTAAAATCCAAGTTTGAAACTAAGGTGCTATCGGAAACTAAATATATCTCGACACAAAAAATCTGGTGTGACCAGCACAGTGCGCAACTTTCTCTTACCGAAGGGTAAGAGAAAGTTGTGTGCTGTGCGCCAGTCACACCAGATTTTTTTTTTTTATTTCTGTTTTAATTGTTTCAAAGAAAACATATATGTCTCTCTCTCACTTGCAAACATTATCGTCTCTCTCTACTCTTTTTATTAAATTCCCTTTCCACCTTATCTTCGCATAGGCCTAATGTTAATTTCCTATAGGGATTTGTATGTTAATTTCGATTCAAAAGGGGGTCCCCTTTAGAACTTTTTACGCATTTAAAATTTTTTTTTCCAATTCTTATGAAATTTTGTATTTATTTACGATTCTATATTGTGTATAAAATGTCCAAATATGAGATTAAAATTTTGAAAAATAACCATAGTTTATTTGAAGCAGTCAACATTTAAAATGCAAGTTTGAAACTAAGGTGCTATCGGAAACTAAATATATCTCGACACAAAAAATCTGGTGTGACCAGCACAGTGCACAACTTTCTCTTACCGAAGGGTAAGAGAAAGTTTTGTGCTGTGCGCCAGTCACACCAGATTTTTTATTTTAGCCATTGACTCGTTTTCCTATGTATTGTTTATTTAACTTATTTTACTTTCTCGTACCCTATATATGAAATATATAGGAGAGAAAGTATTGCGATCATGTCAAAAATTCGATGTCGAGATTTTGATGGATATACATGTTTTGAGGTCCCCTGAGTCCAAAAAAGTGGGTCCCGCAAATTGGTCTGTGTGTGTGTGTGTGTGTGTGTGTGTGTGTGTGTGTGTGTGTGTGGACAGATTTTTAGCATGAAGGAGTTGAGCTAGCGGATTGAAATTTTATATTTAACTTAGGTACCTTTGAAGAATCTCAAAATAAGCTTTTGAACAAAATCGGCCAAAAAGTACTAGTACTTTACTGATGTACTTTTTTAGTTTTTTTCGATTTTCTCAAAATTCCCTCCAAGGATTTTTTTTAAAATTCATAAATCAACGATTTTTTAGATGCTCTTTAAAATGTATATTCTCATTTTGCCGTTGAAATCTTCTGAAGACCACTTTACTCTTGTTCTTCATAGGGAAGATAGAAATGGTTGCCATGGTAACCGAATTTAAATCTTTTTCTTTTTATTAGATTAAAAAATCAATTATTATTTAAATTCCCATTTATTTTTATTTTATTTGTGTCTTTAATTGTTTCAAAGAAAACATATATGTCTCTCTCTCTCTCTCTCTCACTTGCAAACATTATCGTCTCTCTCTACTCTTTTTAAATTCCCTTTCCACCTTATCTTTGCATAGGCCTAATGTTAATTTCCTATAGGGATTTGTATGTTAATTTCGATTCAAAAGGGGGTCCCCTTTGGAACTTTTTACGCATTTAAAATTTTTTTTTTCTAATTCTTATGAAATTTTGTATTTATTTACGATTCTATATTGTGTATAAAATGTCCAAATATGAGATTAAAATTATGAAAAATAACCATAGTTTATTTCAAGCAGTCAACATTTTAAATGAAAGTTTGAAACTAAGGTGCTATGGGAAACTAAATATATCTCGACACAAAAAATCTGGTGTGACCAGCACGGTGCACAACTTTCTCTTACCGAAGGGTAAGAGAAAGTTGTGCGCTGTGCGCCAGTCACACCAGATTTTTTATTTTTGTAATTAAAATTAAACTTATTGAATCCGATGTTTGTATTTTTTTTGACTTAAAAAAAAAAATTCATATTTGACCGACTTAAATATTTTACTTGCGACAAATTTTTAAATATTGACGTTCAACGATGTTAAATAGCCCTGAATATGAAAAATTCCTCTGTAGTATTTGATTGATAATCGCATCGCTTGCCCATCCCCTTTCTGTCAAAAGGACACCTCCATTTGGATTGGGGTGAATTAAATTTCATGCATTAACTCATTTGACATTTAACCAAAATCCATTTTTAATGAGCTCAATGAATTTAAAACATCTTTTTTTATGTAGGGCATATATGAATAATATTTAATTCCCTTAAACCACGTTGTTTAGTTTCTTTTATAAATAAAATGTTGCGGGATTCCCTTCCAAGTAGAGTGAAATTAGTGATGTACGTATTTTCACTTCATCCATCTGATAAATTGCTACTTAGGGATTTTAATCACATTTTAATTAAAAAAAAAAAAAAAAAAAAAAAAAAAAAAAATAGTGGAAGCTATCGAATCGTTTGTTTTTGAATTTTTTTTTTAAATATAATGAATTAAGTAAGTTTTCTTCAAAATATCACAGGATAAATAAAATTAATCCCTTATTTGTTTTTGCTAATCTTTACCATGAATTAATTAAATCGTTTGATTGAATTTTGAGAAAATAAAAAAAGAAAAAAATCTGAACAAGTTAATCAGTAAAGTACTATTACTTTTTTGCCGATTTTGTTTAAAAGCTTATTTTCATGAGTTCGGACTGGCCACAGCACACAACTTTCTCTTACCTTTGTTAATCGAAAGTTGTGTACTGTGCTTGTCACACCAGATTTTTTGTGTCGACATATATTTACTTTCCAACAGTAAGGTACATTCTATTTTCAAGATGTACAATTTATAAGTATGGCAAAATATTTATATTTTGTTACCATGGAAAACAATTTCTCCTATCTTTTCTATGGAGTACAAGAGTAAAGTGGTCTTCAGAAGATTTCAATGGGAAAATGAGAATATACATTTGAAAGAGCATCTAAAAAATAATTGATTTTTGAATTAAAAAAAAAAAAAAAAAACGATCGGAGCAAATTTTGATAAATTCAAAAAAAACTGAAAAACTACATCAGTAAAATACTATTACTCTTTGTTCGATTTTGTTCAAAAGCTTCGTGTCCCGTCCCATGGGGGTGCCTAACTTAATTATAAAATTTCAACCTCCTAGCTCTTTTCGATCTTGAGATATTTTGTTCACAGTCAGACAGACCATGTCGCGAAAATCCCTTTATTGGATTCAGGGGACCTCAAAACGTGTATATCCATCAAAATCTCGACATCGGATTTTATGACATGAATCCAATACTTTCTCTCTCTATAAATTAACATATATCTAGAGGTAAGAGAAAGTAAAAATCTAACCTAATAAAATTTTTATAAAAATTCAATATTCACTTGCAATTAATAAATTTATTTTTTTTTACCTCACCTCTCTATATAATGAATTTTTCAATTTTGAATTGCCCTTAAAAGTTGCAATTGTATATTGCCTTACATGATTTAATTAAAGGGTATTATTCGGATTTAAATTAAAAAGGAATATTAAAACAATAAAAGAAAAATATTAATTTAAACACATAAATTAACTTCCTCTTCCCCAACACAATTACAACTACACACATGGTTTATAAAACCTTCAAATATAAATTGGGTTTCCAATTTATTTTTTTTTTTTTTTTTTTTTTTGTGTTATAATTTAAAAAAAAACTGATAAAAATTTAATGCAAAGTGATAAAAATGGCGAAGGGGAACTTACCCTCCCCCCTCCACCGTATCTTAAGGTGCGTGACCTAATTTTGGACTCGCGGTTCAGTATTATATAAATTACAAACCGTAAGTCATATCTTATCTTAAGAATAAAAATAAAATTATAATTGAAAATCGAGCGGTATCTTTTTTATGGATATTAAAGTCAATGGTCAGAGAGAATAAAAAAAAGTAAAAAAAAAAAAAAATGATACTTTAAGATTGGAATATATATTATCCGATAGAAGATACAAAAATTATCAGACTATATAAAATGAACCTTCTATCTTTTTCGTGAAAAGAAGGCATAAAAAGACTCATCAGAGGTTTATGATGGAAATCGACAAAATTTAATAATAAAAAAAAAAAATTTAAAAGCTTTTTTTTATATATAAAAATATGCATCATTTGACATATTCACTTTTTTTACTTTCTCTTACCTATATATGTAATATATAGTATTGCGATCATATCAGTGGATTCCGCAAATTGGTCTGTCGGACTGTCTGTGTATGTGTGAACAATATTAAACATGAAAGAAATGAACTACGAGGTTGAAATTTTATATATAAGTTAGGCACCCCCTTGGGTGTGAAAATAAGCTTTTGAACAAAATCGGCCAAAAAGTACTAGGACTTTATTACAGGGGCGTATATAGAAATTTTTTTCGGGGGGGGGGGGGGGGCTGAACTCAAAAATTTTTCTGCGGAAAATTTTTTTTAAGAAACTAAATTTTTTTTCACATCAAATTTTTTGCGGAACATTTTTTCTTTTGCGGAACCAAAGTTTTCCATTCTGCGGAAAAATTTATTGCGTTGATGTTTGTATATCCCTATATATGTACATGTGTTTGGGAAATTTCGGTGGGGGGAGGGCTCGCCCCTGCTTTATTAAAGTCCTTTTTCTGCCTTTTGGTAGTCCGTGATATTATGTTTCTTTATTTATATTTATTTATTTGTTTTTTCTTTTCTTTTATTTTTTCTTTCCTGTGATAGCTCTGTGATATTTTTACTTAAGGTTTTTACTTATTTGAATTTTATTGTTATTGTTGTTCATATATACAGGGGCTGTATTTATTTATTTTGTTTTCTTTTGTTTATTTATTCCTTTTTCTTTTCTCCTGTGATAAACTGTGATATTTTTTAATTGATTAGCTTAGAGAGCGTACAAGTATTACGTAACGCAATTTGGGGGGAGGCTCGTAAAACGTTACCATACGTTACAAGGGGGCAGGGGGGTTGAACAACGCGTTACGTAACTGGTATTTTAGCGACTTTCCGGTACTTTTAAATAAAAATAGCCACTTGAGTGTTACGTAACGTCTAGGGGGGGCGGGTTCAGAAAAATGTTACGGCGCGTTTCATGTGGGGGGAGGAGAGGGGGGTCAAAAATTGCGTTACTTAATACTTGTACGCTTCCTTATTTATTTACTGAATTTTTGTTTTTGTTTGTTAGTTTATTTGTTTATTTATTTTTCTTTGATTAAGTCGGTTTTATTTATTTATTCTACTAGGTTAATTGACTTTAAGCATTGCTTTGTGTGGCGGTGGTCTGGGAGGCGCGTATAGCCTTAGTAGCTGGCGCGCCTTATTGCAAACAATAATAATAATAATAAAATACAATTGAAATACACAGATCAGATGCAATCAATTGACTTTTTACTTTTTTCTTATAAAATGCAAGTGGTTAATTTTGAACTAAGGTGCTATGGGAAACTAAATATATCTCGACACAAAAAAAAACTGGTATGACAGCACTTTTTAAGAGAAAGTTGTGTGCTGTGCGACTGTCCACCAGATTTGTTTGTTATTATCCCTTATATATTTATATAATAGTAATAAAGTATGAAGATTTGTAGGGTAGCAGACTTTAGTGGTCTTTTAAAATTTCACCGCCCACAACACTCTGTAAAGTAATGAATAAATACTAGGTCCTTTAGTAAAAAAAAAAAACAATTTCCAAGGTGTTATATATAAATAATCACTATTGATTTTGATTTGGTTGTTTTGTTTTGTTTATTCCCATTTTTCCCTGGTGGCCATCATAGAATCTGAGATTGATTTGCTTTTTTTTTTTTTGTTTTTTCTTTTACTCTCTGGTTCGTTATATATAGTATTAATATATCCAAAAAATGATATTTTTTTTTTTGAAATGAAAACTTCTTTGAGCGCATCTCGTTCATAATTTTTTCTGAAAAGTGAACGAATCACGCTCGGTTCCCTTGAGTCGCGATGCTTGTTTGCCAATTCCGACTCTGAATATTTTTATTAATTTTTTGACTAATATACTCTAATAAATGTTTTCACTTCGGTCGTGCGGTCACACTCCTTTTTTTCTTTTAATATGCCCCCATCTCGACCCTGACTGTGAATTTGTATTTATTTTGTTTATGCAAATGCTCAAATAAAAATGTCACCTCCATCAAGAGATGCGGGTTCTATTTTCACTGCCATTCATCTTCTGACAAAACAAATTATTCTATTTTTCAGACAAATGAACTATTATATTTAAATACATTAAAAGATGCAAATATAAAATATATTTTTGTCCTTAGGACCGACTTATCGTGTAATCTTTACATTTAGAGATATCTAATTTTTACTGAAGAGATTTGTTACTCCATTTGATAGTTAATTTTGTTCTTTTCTGATAATCAACAAAAATTAAGCTTAAATTTCGTTAAATTTCAAAAAATAAAATTTTGGATTTTGGAACGAGCAAATCAATTATTGTTCCCAATTCCAAACAATAAAAAAAATACTAATAAATAAGAATATCTGCACTTAAGTACACAACTTTCTCTTAACTTCAGTAATTGAAAGTTGTTTTGTGCCTGTCACACCAGATTTTTTTGTGTCGACATATATTTAGTTTCTGAAAGTACGGTACATTTAAACGCAACATCTAAAATTTATAAACATAGAAAATTATTTATATTTTGTTACCAATTTCTGTTCCCTATGAAGTACAATAATAAAACATACTTCAAACAATTAAAGGGCAAAATGAGAATATACATAAGAGCATCTAAAAAATTGTTGATTTATGAATTTTAATCAAAATTATTACAACGAATTTTGAGAAAATCAAAAAAAAAGTGAATAAGTACATAAGTAAAGTACCAGTACTTTTTGGCCGATTTTATTTAAAAACTTATTTTCGTACCTAACTTAAGGTATACAATTTCAACCTCGTAGCGCGTACACATTGATCACAGACAGGCCATTTTGCGGGATCCCTCAGAGGATCCCAAAACGTGTAATTCTATCAAAATATCGATATCGAATTTTTGACATGAATCAATTACTTTCTTTACATATTAATATATCTGTAAGAGAAAGGGTGTTTTAGCTTTTCAATTTCAAACGCGCCTGTATATATGCAACCAACATGCCTCCAAGTCTCAGATTTAACGTAAAATTATTTGTGCAATTATTATATAATAAACAATAAAAATTTCTTCTAATAGAATTTTCTCTCCCTCTTATATCGGTAAGAGAAAGTAAATATAGACAAATTTAAAATGCATTATAAAGAGGAAAATAACTTTTTTTTTATAACCGGTACAATATACTTGAAAGCTCACACATTTCTAATATATAAAAGTTAATTTTCTCTTTTACCAGTAAATGCATTTTAAATATATTTCAATTTTTTTCTCACTCGTCTGATCGGAGTTTTCCACTTACGCAAATATTCAACTTTTTGGCTATACGCTCAAAACTCTAATAAATCCAATATGAATCATTAAAATATTACATGTATTTATAGAGTTTTCTTGAAAAAGAAAGTTCCTTTACTCGTGTCAAACTAGAAATTGCACTTATTTCCAAAGTTTTGTTCTTTTATATCATTAGTGGCCACGATACCTCTAGAAAAGCTGTTAGTTGCTTTTGAAGAAACTTAAAAAAAAAGTCAAAAGTCACACAGTCTTCTCTCCTCGATCAATACTTTCTTGAAGAGATATTTTCTAAACCAATCAATGAATTTTTTGCATATTTGAAAGTTTTCACTTTATTCACATATTTTATGAAATAATTTCGCCTTTATTTATTTATATATTTTTGTGGAAAATTTTATTCAGAAGAAAGTATTTCGTTTTTAAAGTATTCGACTTCGAAATGATTCTCGAAGTATAAGTCATATGCTTTAACTTATTATTTTTATTTTTTCTTATAAGAAACATTAAAAAATATAATCACAGCTTGCAGCTACTCTCATCGGACCAAGGTGTAGTTAGGTTATTTAGGGAAAATTAAAATTTTTTTATAATTTTAACTTTTTTTTATTATATCTTTTTCAGGTCAAGTGGATCTAATTGTTTTAAAAAAGAATTTTTTTTTTTTTAATTATAAAAAGTATGAAAGGTGAACATAATATTGTAATGAAATGTTTGATTATAGGTCCTGAAGATGGATAAACGTTTCCGAAAGTGAAGATTGTAATCCACTTGACCTGAAAAAGATATAATAAAAAAGGTTTTAATTTTCCCTAAATAACCTAACTACATCTTGGTCCGATGAGAGTAGCTGCAAGCTGTGATTATTGTCAACCTCATCAACGAAACGAATTCTTCAATTAAAAAATATAATGTATTTTGAAATAAAAAGACAGACTGCTTATTTTTCTTTTCTATTTGAAATGTACAATACGTATATTTAGTAGTATTATTTAACAATTTCTATTTATTTTCTCTTTCCTGGAGGAGGGGGTGATTAAAACTCTAACCCCCTCCCCTTTGATTGCGCCACATTAGAATAAGATATTAATATTCAAAATACCAGCCTAATAAAAAACACAGGACTGGTCAGAGTCAAGTGACTTACTTATTTTTAAATATGGCCGACTGTCATTTTCGGGAATTTTTTTACTTTCTTGTTAAAATATCTTTAAAAGCATTCGGCAGAAACTTTTGATTTTTTTTAACGTGTTTTCCGAAAGTTAATTGACAAAATGTAGTTTTTTTTTTTTTTTTATCTATATCAGGAGTGGCTATATAATTCGATATGTGTGCGTTTCGTCGACATTCCATAAATTTCAATTTTTTAATAATTAATTACACGATAACCCTTTGGCAGATCTGCTTCAAAAAATTATTTTATACGTATGTGATACTGATTTGGTCTATTTACCTTTTACTACTTGTAAAATAAAAGACTAAAAAAAAAAAAACATGCCCTTCACTTTGTTAAATTTTATTTAATTAAATCTATTTATATTTGCATATTTTTTTTTTTTTTTACTTTAATCTTTAATCTCAATGGGATTTAACATCCGGTTAAAAAATCTAATATTTAAGAACAAAAAAAAAAAAAAAATTAATTTTGAACGTCAGATATATTTCTTGTAATAAATATCAGAATGATAACCGGTGATGTCTATATAATCAATAATCGTGTTGTCAAATTGAATTGCAGCTACTATTTGCTCTTATTGTGGTTCTGCTGTTCATCCAAGGGGAATATCATGTTTCATCGATCATGCGTTTCTTATTCAATTACAAACCCGTTTTTTTTTTTTTTTCTTTATGGCTCTATCCATTTATAAAGATTAAGTTGAGATTGTGGTGAAGTTAATTTTTCTCCTGAGAGATGAACATATTAGTTTATACTAGGCGTACACTGATATCTGATGCATGAACCTTTTATCTCTCTCTGCTTCTCACACCTGATCAATGAAACATGATATTCCCCTCGGGTGAACACCCAGCTACAATCAATGTGCATTCGCACAATACGATTTGACAAGAGAGTAAGACTTAATTATATGGGATTTCGTGGTGTTGGCTGCATTTTCTCATCCCAAACAGCTAATATTAATAATAATAATACTTTGGACTACCAAGATTAGTTGTAAATGGAGTCTGGGGATTATTGTCTCGAACACAAAATTAACCAAACAAAGCTGACGTTTGAAATTAAGTAAATAGTAGCTAACTAACGTTACCCGGAAATAACAGATTCAAAGTTGAAGAGAAAAATATTTCGATATGTTTATTAAAGCTTTTGTCATTTGTTTTATTACTTTCTCGGATAGAATATAAAGAGAAAGTATTGTAATCGGAAAAAAATTCGACTTCGAGATTTTTATGTTTCTCCACGTTTTAGACCTCCATGAGTCCATAAAAACCATTTTTGGAATTATGTCTATGTGTGTGTCCTTGTGTGTGTGTGTGTGAACACGATTGCTTAAAAACCAGAGCAGCCAGATCGATGAAATTTGGTATATACTCCTTGCACTAAAATTGTAGATTTCTATCAACTTTTGTTTTTTGAAAATTTTTTGAAATTTTCAATTTTTTTTGTCATAATATGAAAAATTAACCTATTCTAAAAAGCGTGTTAATTTTGAATAATAAAAAACCTGAAACGCATAACTTAGTGTATTTTACCTTTCATATATACATAATGTTTCAACTTGAGCCTACGGTAGAAAGTTAAAATCTAATTTTTATTGACAAAAATGTCTTTTTTTTCGTTGATTATTTCAAAAACTATTCAGTTTTTGAAAAAATGTCAAAGAATAAAACTTTTTAAATAATATGACAAAAAAATTGAAAGTTTCAAAATTTTTGAAAAAACTTTTTAGGTAAAGTAGTTCCAGGTGAAGTATTTACTCCAAAAGTTGATAGAAATCTACAATTTTATTGCAAGGAGTATATACCAAATTTCTTCGATCTTGCTCCTCTGGTTTTTAAGCAATCGTGTTCACATACACACATAGACACACACACACACACAAACACAGACATAATTCCAAAAGAATAAACGTGAAAGTTTTGGGGAAGTCATTCCCAATTGATTATTATTATAAACCATCTTTTTGTTATTAGCATTTTCTTAATTGAAATTTTCAAAGCAATGAAAAGATTGTCTTCTGCAATATACATTTTATTAATTTATTTAATTACAGAAACTATATTTATCCTCTTCATCAGTTTGATACAATACAATTTTTTTAAATGAAAAAGTTTATTACAGATCTATTTTACCTATGGTCTGAATTATTTAATTATATGGGATTTCGTGGTGTTGGCTGCATTTTCTCATCCCAAGCAGCTAATAATATTAATAATAATTGGAGAAGAAAAATGAAATTTTCAAAAGATGAATGATTGTAAAAATGTTATCTAGTATTCAAAATATAAAATATTTGTAAAAACCCTCAAATTATTAATAATAATACTTTGGACTACCAAGATTAGTTGAAAAACGTCCTCAAGTAGTTTTTGTAATTAAATAAATTAATAAAATTTATATTCCAACAGAAGACAACAAACTTTTCATTGTTTTTAAAATTTCAGAATTTTCTATATAATGGTCGTTTTACATTCTCTTATCTTATATTTTTTTTATATATTCATTAAATTATTATATAAAAATATTTTTCGGTAGTTTATATTCTCTTAATATTAGTTTCATTTGAAATCACTTTACGTAGAAATATTTCAAGATATTTTGCACACTCACAGTCTAAAAATCACAGATTAGACAATTACACAAAAATACTGTCTTCAAATCTTGACAAATGAAACGACAGGGGTGCCCGATAAGAGAGCCTCCTTACCGGGGCAGCAAATCTCCTTTTGTTTGGTTCTAATTATTTCAGTGTCTGTGACTATATCTTAAAGCGCAACAAGCTAAAATATTCAAATTGATTAATTGAGATAAGTATCTTTTTATATCTCTAAAATCAATCATCGTTGTTGAATTATTTCCATTTCCGCTTGGCTCTTTAACATTCGTGCTCTGTCGTTATAGTTACAATATCTCTAACGATTGTAGATTTATTATGTATGTCTCATATCTCAAGATGAATTAAACGTCGCTCTTTCTTATTTTTTTCATACAATTATCAAGATAATTTTTAAAAATTTACTCATTTAAACAAATTTGGTCTTTTACTAAATTTTTAAGTGAAGAACAATTTGAACTTCGACCGTTAATTCTTCGCCATTATTTTTTTTCTGTTATCAATAAATGTTCTCATATTTAATATTAAATTGAGACACAATAGGACTGTCCAGACGGTGGATTAGTTAAAATCTCTTTACTCCTCCTATTTGGTTCCTTAGGGCTGTAATCCTTCAGAATACTGGAAATGCGGGAGACATAAAGTCCATAAAGGGTTTACAAATTGAGAAGGGGCATCGTGAAGGGCATATACTTTGTTTATAATCCTACTTCTCTGTGGCTCTTGAGTTAAAACAAGAGGGTCCAAAACTAAAGGAATCCACTAAAGAACAATTCTATTTATTTTCACTTGGTATTAATTTTAATAATGAATTTTTTTTTAAGGAAGAGAATTAAGGAAAAAATACATCCCTCTCTAGAGCTTTTTGATTCTTAAAGAGGGAAACATTTAAAATTCATAATCTCATTTTTTTAGGGTTTATAACAACGTTTATCTTCTTTTTTAGAATGAATGTAAAAAAAAAAAAACACTCAATTATAAATAATAATACGACATTCATTCATGACTCAATTTCCTTAATCTTAAACCCAAGATGTTTTGCCAAAAAGTACTAGTACTGATGTACTTTTTCAGTTTTTCGATTTTCTCAACATTTGCACCAACGATTTTGTTTAAAATTCATAAATCAAGTATTTTTTTTAGATGCTCTTTAAAATGTATATTCTCTTTTTGTGGTATAAGTGTTTTGAAGTACAGTTTACTTCATAGGAAAAAGTTTAGATTTTTTCAATTTTTTTCTATTTTCTCAAAATTCGCTCCACCGAAATTGATTAAAATTCATATTTTTTACATACTCTTTAAAATGTATATTCTCATTTTGCTCTTAATGTATTTTGAAGCACACATTACTTTTGTTATTATTAATTATTGAAAAAATTAACAATAATTCATCAATAGTTTTAGAATTTTTATAAAAAATTCGCTTGGATCGTTAAACAAACTCGACCCGGCCCTGTTAGTTATAATGGAACGATATTAAAATTTAAATAGATTACAAATTCAAAGAAGAATTAAAAAGAAATTGAATTCTTTTAAGAAAAAAAAAATTCTTTAAAGGAATTAAAATTAAGTTAAGAAAGTATTTTATTTCTGGCAATTGAATTAACTAGTTAGCTCTTAAGACCTTCGGCAAGATCAATGTTTAATTCATATCATTTGGCTTCTTATCTTTTTAATGAGACCCCTTAACTTGAGTTAGGTAATCTTGTATGTAGATGCGGTGTGACCTAGTGGAATAAGAAATCAACTTAACACTAAAATTGAACGGAAAATAGAAAAAATATTACAACCTGTAAAATTGATTTGTTGATTACACAGGCTAACAAAAAAATACTTTTTTGTTACATTGAAATTTAGAGCTATTGGGTAAATGGTTAGCGCTGATTTAAAAAATACCATCACTCTTGCTCCATGAGCTCTAGTTTTAGAAAGATAGAGTTAGTGTTATTTATTAACGAAGTTATAAACAAAATAGTCATCTAAGTCAGGATTCAGCGCTAATCTAATACCCAAGAACTTCTGAGCAAAACCATCCAAAATTTTTGTATATTTTTTTTTTAACAAACCTGACTATGATAACTATTTTGTTTATAATTCGTTAATAATTATCAGATTTTCACCAATAAATGATTCATGGATGAAGAAAGAGTTCGATTCGATTTTTGCAAACTTTTAACTGTGTTTTTCACTACTAAAATACCTTTATACTTTATATTTCAATGTGTTTCTACTATCTGCATTTTTTTAAGGGTTAACTAACCCCTTAATAAAAACTAGAAAATTCAAAATACGAGTCACTTTAGAGCACATTATCTATTAAATTTTAATTTCCTCTATATCTCTAAAACTAGAGCGGATGGCGAAAAACTGATGGCATTTTTGAAATCAGGACTATATATTTATATATAAAATACCACTGCATCGCAAAATACGTTTATTTGTTTGTTTGTTTGTTGAACATCGGTTCTCGAAAACGAATCTAACGATTTTTTATAAAATTTTAAATATATACTATTTTCGGTAACAATATAAAATTTCGCCTAAGTCACACCTTTGGGAAAATTCTAGTACTAGCTACTGATGTACAGTGAGGGACAATATTAAGCCCCACCCATGCGTTTTCTACTTGTGATTATTTCATTGTTTTTAATAAAATATTATATATTTTTTAATGGAAACTTTCATGGTTCCAACCTAGAAAATAAAGATTTTAATTTTCTTTTCTAAAAACAATGAAATAATCACAAGTAGAAAACGCATGGGTGGGACTTAATATTGTCCCTCACTTACTTTTTTAGTTTTTTCAACTTTTCACGAAATTCGCTTTTAACGATTTCTTTCAAATTTTAAATATTTCCTTTTTGTGAAATACAAAATAAATTACGTTTGATCTCGTCTTTGTGGAACCTCGAATACTAGTACTTTTCCGATGTAATTTTTTATTTTTTTTCTCAAATTATCTTTTGACGATTTCTTTCAATTTTTAAAGCATTCCGACTATAATAAATAATTCTTTCATTTTATTTTATGCATATCTAATTGAGGCCACAAAGCTTTCAAACTATTAGAAAGCCGGGTGTGGATGTATCTTAAATAGAGAATACGAAAATAAACTCTAATATTCTCTCCTTCTTCTTCTTCTTGTACTAGTATAGAAGGAAGGAGTGGGGGGGGGGGGGGTTTACTCATATAAATATAAACTTAATACAGACATTGAGAGCTCTTGCTAACATCAAGTTTTCTTCTCTATAGTTAGTTTAAATTGTGCTGGCGTTATTAAGAAATTTATTAAAAGTTTTCAAATAGCAACTGGCAAGCATGTATTGGTGATTTCTTTTTATACATAAAAGAAGCATTTTTTTTTTTTTTTAGAAACATAGAAAAGATGCTCTTTCTAACTTAAAGAGTCAAAATTGAATATCATCTCTAAACTTTTCCCGAATATCTTATTGTTTAATCAAATAAAATTTCCATATTTAATAGTTTTAAAAGTTAACAAAAAGATGAATAAAATTTCACCGAAATTCGATTTTTAATACAATTACCGCGGATAGATTTTTACTTTCTCTTACCCTATATATAGAGAGAAAGAATTGTTTATTAAAAAAAAAAAATTTCTTAAAAAAGAAAAAAATTCTATTGAATCACTTATCTTAGTTTCTGATTAGTCTGGTTTCAAATATTCCGATGTTATATATAAATATTATTACTAGACGTAAAGCCCGCTTACGGCGGCCTCGCGCCCAGGAGAGTACTGTAGGGGAATAATTAATCGGAACCCGTACTTTTTAGGCCGATATTTTCTTTCTATATATTTCATATATATAGGGTAAGAGAAAGTAAAAATAAGAAGAATCAATCAGTATTAAAAATTGATAGATTTATTATAAATTTTAATTACATTTTAAAAAGAATTTATAGCTTATTTGACTAATATACAGGTATAATGGAATTCAAATTTCATACATTTATGGTAACATAAAATACTTTTTTGAGATGAAAGACAGTCTTTTAAGAGTTAGTTAATCAAATTAAATGTAGATGATAAGAGAGAGTGAGATCAACACAGAGAGAGAGAGAGAAGAGGAATGGAATTGCAAAGTGTATTCGTTTCCTTAGCAATCTGAGCACTCAGGTCAGTGTCAATTTTCAAACAAATTAATAAGAATTAAAGGGAGCAATTAATCTTTGCAAAGCCAAACCTCTTTTATATCCTTCGTTCTCATGTTGCTTTTGAAAAGTGTTCGCGTTCGATCATTTTACCTCCTGTTTAGGGTGCTACACGTAGTCAATCTGGGTCGCCCGGGGTTCAAGTATTTGCTTAGGGATGTGCAGGGCACTAATTAACTAAACAGGCAAAGCAGGCAAGAGGGGCAGACCCGCATCACCCCACTTTATTTTATTTCCACAATATACCATGATATTAGGAAACATAAACATTGGTTCATTTACAACTCTCTATCCAGATGGAAATAGATATTACCATCGATAATTAATTGCCAATTTTAACTACACGAATAAAAATCATCTCCAATTTAAGGGAGATATACTGATTTAAATATATTTAAAATCTCTCCTTTAATAAATTGATTATATGAATTTTATATATGATATTTTTCAAAAAAAAAAAAAAATAAATTAATTATTCAAAAATGCTTTGGACATCTGACGCTTAAGACCCTGGTTTTGATTTGAAGTTTGGCCCGCACCTAAGATTTAAAAATAATCTCCGTTCCAAAATAGTTGCTACATTTGACTATCAACTAATTGGAACCAATGATTTTACAATTTTTTTTTTTTTTAACAGTTCATATATTTTTACCTAAAAACTTTTGTACTGGTATATTCGTATGTTACTCGATATATTTGCAATAAATGTGAGTGAAAAGTGAACAGTTTAAGAATTATTTCTTTACGCTCAGGGGCCCATATCTTGTGGGTACGTGGATGGCGACCACGAGCTACCCTAGCTGGGACAGGCAATCCTTCTATTCTTTGCATGTCTGTCTCTTCCTTCCTCTTTTCTACAGACGTCAGACCGTGAGACGGCCGGCTTATTCTCTTCTTCCTCGGTCGCAAAAAATATTTTTTAAATGCTCTTTAAAAAGTGTATCAGTAAAATTTTTCGTGAAAATTGTTTGAAACACACTTTACTGATGTAGTATTTCAGATTTTTCAAATTCATTTTTCGGCTCTTCCTTCAATAGAGCCAATGTTAAATCCCTATGGGGATTTATATGTAAATTTCGATTCAAAAGGGGAACTTTTTACACATTTAAAATTTTTTTCAATTTTTATGAAATTTATTTAGAATTCTATATTGTGTATTAAATATCCAAATCGAGGTTCTAATTAGTAAAGTGCCTAACTCCAATTTCGTTTATTTTTCTGGTGAGCCAAAAACATTTCATTGTCATTGTTAGAGCCACTGTTAAACACTTTTCGAACTGAAAAATTTGAATTACGCTCTTACCCAGTTCAGTGGCATATGGAAAATGATATTTTTCAACAGAAAATACAAAAAAATGATTTTCGAAAAAAAGTGGAGTTTGACACTTTACTAATTAGAGCGTCGAAATATGAGATTAAAATTTTGAAAAATAACCATAGTTTATTTCAATTGACTTTTTTATGAAACGCAAATGGTCAAGTTTGGAACTAAGGTGCTATGGGAAGCTAAATATATCTCGGCACAAAATCATCTGCTGTGCGTTAAGTCACCCCATATTTTTTTTTTTTTGATATATAAGTTTGAATAAGATAGACGACTCTTGATAAAATATTTAGATATATTTTTCTTAATAATTTTTAGAGCTGTTGTTTTTTTTTTTACTTTTTTTTTTTGAATTGCATTCCTTCGTTTAATAAATCGCCTCTGCTAGAAATAAGCCTGAATTGGTGATCACATCTCAATTTTGTTAATTACTTTGGTGTAGTGTGAGAATGCAATAAAACCAACCTGCTAATTTTTCTTCCTTCTGATATAGATGTTTTTTTTTTTTTTTTTGTTTTTTTTTAATTTAAAATGTTAGGCACCGTGCCTAATGGATTCAAGTCTTTATTATTAAAAAATATCAAAAGTAGAAAGTTTATATTTCCTTTTTTTTTTTTAAGTGTTGAATCTATTTTCTTAATCCCTTATCGTAACTGGGGTTGCGATTTCGCCGGAAACAGATTGCAGGGTGGTTTGTCTCTTACGGAACGAAATTATCCGATTGTAAACGCTATTCGCATTGCATTTGTTTAAATAAATACCATTCTCTTTGGATAAAAAAAAATATCCAAATTTATTACACCTAATTCGGTTAGCATAGAGATATCTTAGAAAATTGCGCTTTCCTTTTCGTTTGTTGTTTTAATTCTTCTTTAAGGACCTAATAAATTCATGTCCAAATTTAAAATGCATTTTCTTATTAGAGATTTATTAATCAGAATACAATTTTCTCACATTTTTACTTTCTCTTGCCTATATACCAGGTATAGAAAGTATTGTGATCATGTCAAAAATTCGTTGTCGATATTTTGATGGATATACATGTTTTGAGGTCCTCTGAGTCCAAAAAAATTGATCTGTCTGTGTGTAACGATTTTAAGCATGAAGGAATTGAGCTACGGGATTAAAATTTTATATTTTAGTTAGGTACCCTTCAGGACAGTCAAAATAAGTGTTTGAACAAAATCGGCCAAAAAGTACAAGTACTTTACTAAAGTACTTTTTCAGTTTTTTTCGATTTTCTCGAAATTCGCGCCAACGATTTTGATTAAAATTCAAAAATCAATTATTTTTTACATGCTCTTTAAAAAGTATATCAGTAATATTTTTCGTGAAAATTGTTTCAAGTACACTTTACTGATGTATTTCAGATTTTTCATATTCATTTTTCGGCTCTTCCTTCCCTAGAGCCAATGTTACAATAATCCCTATGGGAATTTGCATATTACATTAATTTCGATTCAAAAGAGGGTCGGTCCCCTTTGGAACTTTTTACTCATTTAAAAAACTTTTTTCCAATTTTTATGAAATTTTGTATTTATTTAGAATTCTCTATTGTGTATAAAATATCCAAATATGTGATTAAAATTTTGTAAAATTACCATAGTTTATTTCAAGCAGTCAACATTTAAAAATCTAATTTTGAATCAATTGACTTTTTTTTACTTACTTTTATTACTTTTTACTTATGAAATGTAAGTGGTCAAGTTAATTAAGGTGCTATGGTAAACTAAATATATCTCGACACAAAAAAATCTGGTGTGATAAGCACAGCACCCTTCGGCAAGAGAAAGTTGTGTGCTGTGCGACCAGTCACACCAGATATCTCTTATTAGAGATTTATTAATCACAATACATTTTCTCAAATCTTTTTAAGTATTATTATTTTAAATAGAAGAAATATGAGAAAAAGAATTGCGTTCATTGTCAAAAAAAAGTTTTCTCTCTATTCTTTTTATTTTTGAAAAAAACCAAGAGAATATTACAAAATTTTTTTAAAAAATTATCTTTGAAAAAATAATTTCTTTTACCTCATAATTTATTTTTTTTTTATCATTTTAAATTAAAAATAATGCCCTGACTCCAGGGGTACATTTAAATTGAGAGCGGAAGAAACTATTAATATTTTCTAGAAAAAAAAAAAAAAATTTACGATTTCTCTTTTTCAAACCAACTTTTTCAATTACAAAAAAAAAAAATAGAATTTTCTCGCTTACGTCACTCATTCAGCTGTCAAAATGATTTAGATTGATACCGTAAAGGGCTTAGGTTATTAGCCGAGGGTGGGATGATCTCCAGAGAATTTGCGGTTAATAACTAAATAAGGAGACCCTAGGTGGTAGTGGTGAATTTCCAAAAACGGGAGAAATTAGTTAAAAAATTTATTGATTAAAAATTATTTGTTTAACGCGACACCTTTCACATATATTATGTATGAGATCACTTAAAATTATTAAATAAAAACATGGTATGTTTTTTGTTAAAGTAGGCCTATAAACCAGAAGGCATTTCAAACAGAAAGATCTATCTAATTATTTTCTTAGCTTTGTATCTATTTCTTCCATTCACATGAAAATATGTGCAATGTCACCTGGACAAAATCCGGCCCAATCCACCATTTTCTAATAGAATCTGTCGAATATTTTTAACATAAATATTTAATTTGTGTTGTTAACCATTTAAGTAAATTAACTAATTTAATGATTTTCAACCATAATTTGATATGTGTTTACTTTATCACCCGTTAGTTAACTTAATTTTTAAATGGTTAGATAAATAACACAGTGATTTTTGTGTCGGGGTATTTAGAGCTATCTCTGGGCATATGAAATGTTATCAGTTTTGCTCCTGCGGCTCTAGTTTTAGAGATATAGAGAAAATTAAATTTTAATAGAAAAAGTGCTCTAAAACATATTCTATTTTGAATTTTCTAGATTTTTTTAAGGTGTTACACCTTAAAATATTAAAATAGTTAAAATACATAGAAATATAAAGTTTCAGCCCAATATTGGTGCAAAACACGGCTAAATTTTTAGAAAAATTCAGTTTTTTGTTAACTTTATACACCCCTAATCAAGGGCGGTCCCAGAGGGGGGGTCAAGGGGGTCGTGACCCCCCCAAAATCTTTCTTTTTTTTTTTAATTCACACTTTTTTCCCACTCACTCTCCCATTCACACAATCATTTCGGCAACTTAGGCCATTTAAGACTTAAGCGATACTCATATTTGATTAATATATATGTATTGGGGTCCAGGCCCATTTATTTATACTATAAAAAAAAAAAAAACAGTGACCCCCCCCCCAAAATGTAATGCTAGGACCGCCCTTGCCCCTAATAGAATTTTTACCATCCTTGAATGCAAAAAAATATATTTACAATATTCTAGAGTTCTTTAACTTTTCAAAAATCATTCTTTAATGATTGTGTCGAGATATATTAAGTTCCCCATAGCAAATTAGTTTCAAACTTGACGACTTCCAATTCATTAGTAAAAAGTAAACAATACTTTCTCTATATATATTTCATTTATAAAGTAAGAGAAAGTAAAAAGTCAATTAATTCAAATTTCCATAGGCTTTGTGTATTTTAAATGTTGACTGCTTGAAATAAACTATGGTTATTTTTCAAAATTTTAATCTCATATTTGGATATTTTATACACAATAGAGAATAGTAAATAAATACAAAATTTCATAAGAATTGGAAAAAAATTTTTAAAATGTGTAAAAAGTTCCAAAGGGGACCCCCTTTTGAATCAAAATTAACATGTAAATCCCCATAGGGATTTACCATTGGTTCTATTGAAGGAAAAGCCGGAAAATGAATTTGAAAAATCTGATATCTTTCCTCTCAAGTACAAAAGTAAGTGTGCTTCAAAAGATTTCAAGGGCAAAATGAGAATATACATTTTAAAGAGCATCTAAAAAATAATTTTTTTAATTTTAATCAAAATCGTTGGAGCGAATTTCGATAAAATCGATCGAAAAAAACTGAAAAAGTACTTACGTAAAGTACTCCTACTTTTTAGCCGATTTTGTTCAAAGGCTTATTTTGAGAGTCCGGGGGGGTCCCTAACTTAAATATAAAATTTCAATCCGGTAGCTCAATTCCTTCATGCTAAAAATCGTAACACACAGACAGACCCACTTTTTTGGATTCAGGGGACCTCAAAACATGTACATCCATCAAAATCTCGACATCGAATTTTTGACATGATGGCCAATACTTTCTATATATATTTCTTATATAGAATAAGAGAAAGTAAAAAATTGTTTTTGCTTAACTGATTAACCAATTAATCGTCCCAGCCTTATTAAAATTTTTTGTTCTTGTGAAAATGTTTTACTATCATAATAATTTTATAGTAAAATTTTAAAGATTGTTTTTTTGAAAATATCTCCGTCCCTCTCCAGCTGCTTTTTTTACGTTAAACTGTTGAAAAGTGAATCACAATAAATTAGAATCATAATCCAACGTGGCTTAAACTCATCCGGTAATTTTTTATACTGACATTTATTTTTTCACTGTTCTTTTCGTCACAATTAATAAATTTTACTTATTTATTTAACTAAAATAAATAGCTGCAATTTCTTTCGAAATTTTTTTAATCGATAAGTTATCTTGAGTATTTATGAATGATAAATTAAAATATAATAAATGCATTTTTATTATGCACCTTGAAAAGCTTTCATGTTTTGTTTCGGTTGTTTTGCTATTTATTGTTTATTTTTGTTATTCATTGACTTTGACAAATGCATTCTTGAATTTAATTAAACAGTTACATTTCATTCTATATAATTGTTAAAAAAAAAAAAAAAAATTGAAAACCATAAGTCAGGGTTTATTAAAATTTACAAAATCATAATTAAAAGTTGTAGCAGGCTATTGTTTATTAATATGCGCGTCGGGAGGCATGTAATGGAAAACGAAAACAAACCAAAAACAAGTCCCCCAACAGCGTCATTACTGTCGCAAATATACATCAACGCAGATTTTATTTTATGTTGTCATCTCCTATACACTAATCATCTGGATTTAAGGATTGAAATATTTCTTTATTATCAAATGTTATTTATTTAATTGGAGAAAATTTATTTTTTTTAATAAACATCTTTTAAATTAAACGTTAAAAAGGGAAAATTTATTTTTGCAATTTCAACAATGTTTTATTTATACTTTAAATCAAGAAGAAAGAAAGGGAAGGGAATTGCCATGTCTTAGTAAAAAATGTTTATTTACCGACGACTATGAGTTACCCTGACTAAGAACATTTTTTCCTCTTCTTTCACCTCACAAGCGTCAGGCCATTCCACTGACCGGCTTGATTCTTCCTTCAAAAATGCATAAGAATCGGTATAAAAAAAAAACTTAACTAAAGGATGAAATTAAGACTACAAGCCTTGTTCCACACAGCACAAAATATAGCTTGAATGTTGTGTGAATAATATTCCACAACATTTGAATTATTGCCTTCAATATTCCTGCAACATTCCAGCAACAATCCTATGTCCGCGCTTTTAAGATTCGGAGGATTATTGCTAGAATATTGCAATAAAATATTGTCAGAATATTGCAACGCAATGTTTACAGACAGTAAATGTGAGAAAAATAGTTTTTATCTATCGCTTCCATAAATAAATATTTTCTTGCAATATTGAAAATAAAAAAACTAATGCTGGAATATTCGTATAATATTTCAAATACAATTTTAATTAATTTAAATTTTAATAATTTTTTTTTTATACTCTTTTAAATTCATTCAAAAACATAATTAAAATTTATTATGTAAAATAATTCAAAATTTTTTTTGCAATATTACAATATTATGCGAATAATATTTTATTTGTAATATTGCTGGAATATTTTCACAATATTTCAAAAAATTTTTGAATTGATTTATTAAATTTTTTTTTCAGTATTATAATAATATACCAGCAATATTTTATTTGCAATATTGCAAAAAAAAATTTGCTGCAATATTATTATTATACAATTATAATATAGGAGGAACATATTGCAGGAACATTCCTGCAACATTTCAGCAATATTTTGTGCTGTGTGGGTAGGCACCCAACAAAAAAAAAAAATTATAATTTCCTCTGTCCACGTTTCGAAGCCTATCACGACCTATGGTCAACTAAATTTATTCATATATTAGAAAGATTTACGTTAAAATAATACTACATCAGAGTGTAATTATACTCTGACTGCCTATTCATTTTTGTTAAAAAAATTATTTAACTTTAATTATTTTTAATTAATTTTAATTGTAATTTTTAATAATTTTTTTTTATAATGATGCCTTTATTAAGTTAATAACTTCACAAAGCTCATCATATATCTAATTATATATAAAAAAAAACTCATTTTTTTAACTCGAAGGTTAAGCGTGTTCTTGTTTACTATATTAATGATTTGCTATCGGCCGGATAAGTTTTCTAGTTTACTAGAAGTGAAGCAACCGGCCAAAAAAAAAATTGTGAAAATTGTTTGAAGTATACTTTACTGATGTATTTCAAATTTTTCAAATTCATTCTCCAGCTCTTCCATCCATAGAACCAATGTTAAATCTCTATTGGGATTTGTATGTTGATTTCGATTTAAAAAAAGGGGGTCTATACGTGTGACGATTTGACCATTTTGTTCGTCGTACATTGAGTTAAAAATGAACAAAAATCACTAATTTGCTATCATTGAGTCGTTAATTTATTTTTTAATTTATCTTTTGTATCTCACTCCAGCTTAACCGAATATCATATGAAATATTTAAAACATTTTTTTATTATCAATATGTAAATTAAAATAAAATATTCCGTTTACGAGAAAATAATTTAAAGAAGAACGAAATTCACGATCCCCATTTGGATTTCTCCTTTTTCTCAAATAATAAATTTCTAAATCAATTATTAACTTCTGGGGTAATATGTTAAATGGAAGACTAGAGAGAGAGAGGGTTTGGCCCGAAACAGCTAATATGCTTGAGACCTTAGGACCCTCTTCAGCTGCCCTTCGGCTTCGGCTTTGGTGTTGTCGTCGCGTTTGTACTTAAGATTGGAAACCAGCCAGAAACTAAAGGATACTTCTTAGCTGCAAATCCGACAACTTGTTTACTTACTTAAGAAAAAAATAATTTTCTCGTGAAAAGAACAATTCTTATTTTAAGTAATTTAACAGTGATATATAGCTTTTAATATTATAGTGCATTAATGCATGCATGAACATCCGGGCTCTAATAATCAGTAAATTAATATATTTTACCCTAATGGTGCACTATACAATTTCTTTTGATAATTTATTTATTTATTTAAATAATTCATTTGAATAAGATATAATTCGGATTTGACTATACATACACAAACATTTGTTAAATATAATTTTATATAATCGGGTTGACAAATAATTATGAAATGAAAAAGAAATTATGCTGAGGAACATTGACAGATGATACAATTTAATATATCTCTCTTTAGAATCAGAATTCAAGGCGCATGTCTTTATTCTATCCTAATTAGCCAACGGTATATTATTTAGACCCCTAGAACAAGTGGCGGATACTACTGTGCCATGACACAAGTACTAGCAAGAATTTAAAGATAGTTGAATCACCTTTTTGACATGTTACATTCAAATGCTTTAAGGATAATTAAAATTGAGGAAGATTGATAGTGAAAAAAATCTATCTTAATTCTTCTATTAATTATGTATTATTTAAGGTAATTTTAAGCAATCCAAGATTCTAAATAATAAATTTCAAGTTTTATTGGAATGTGAAATTAATTTAGTCTCTTTTGGGCGAAAACAAAGGGTTAATTTAAAAAAAAAAATTTGAAAATTCTCAAAGTTTAAAGTCCACGTGTTCCTGTTTTACAAATGAGTTCAAATTTTGCAGACATTATTTTTTAATGCAATAGAAAAGATCTATGAGTACCTGCTATTAAATGTCTAAAAAAAAAAACTATAAATAAGGACCACCCACTGTATATGGCTCAAAAAAAAATCGAAATCGATGTCCTTAATGGTTTTCTCAGAGCAGGTTTGTCAATTATGAAATTTATTTTTTTTTATAAAAACTACTGTACTAGGTGTACCAAATTTTAATCACACAAGATAAACTATGACTTGTGCAAAAAAAATCGATAAAAAGTTAAAAAAAAAAAAATCGATCAACTCAGTAGGCCAATTTCGATTTTTTTTTGAGAATGAGCCATATATAGATATGAAAAAGTAAAAAAAAATAATAATGATTAATAAAATTACAAAATCACAAATTTATTTACTATAAGTCGCAATATCTTGTGAGTTTGATTTTTTTTTAAAGGACTTTAGAGGAAAAACAAAAAATGCAAAATTTGTTTTAAAATAAAAATCAAGAAATATTCCATGTTTCGTTTTGAGTATAAAGAGATTCGTTGAAACAAATTATAGGCAGCAAAAATTATTTAAAATATTCACAAGTGAAACTTCTTTACGCGCTGTAGAGTGATTTCGATTCCTGCCCGTCAATAATGCAGCACCCCCAGTACTACTCTCTTGTACTCAAGCTGAGATAATTTGAATATTCTCGATCGCGAACAAGATAAAGGCGGCTGAACTCAACACATTTATACCTAATTTAAACAGATCTAGATTATGAATTTTCCGTACAAGTTTTACTTCTCTAGTGAGTAGTATGAATTTGCGGTGTTTTTTTTTTTTTTTTTATTTTTCTCTTTATTAATTGAACTAAAATAAACTTCCGTTTTACGTTTTATGCTTCGCATCATTCATTGCTCTTTTTAGATCAATATTGGAACAGTTATATATATTTTTTTTTATTAAAAAAAAAATAATAATAAATAAATAAAAACCTTTTTTCCCAAATGTAAGAGAAAAACATATTAAAATACAATTAAAATTATTTTTTTTTTAATTTATATAATTAAATTAATTATTTGAATTTTTTTTTTCATTGTTTGATTTACACTCTTTGAACGAAATTTGTGGTTTTCCAATTTAATTTAAGTAAATAACAGATTCGTTTCACTTTTTGTTTTTTCTTCATACCCACCCTCTAAAAAATTTTATATGTCAGTTATATTTGTTTTCACTTTCATTTTATTTATATTTATTTAAATTTTTTTTTTTAATTTTTGATTTTTGATTTCATTTTTTACTTTCACTTACCTATATATGTAATATATATATATAGAGAAAGTATTGTATTAATGTCAAAAATTCGATGACGTGATTTTGATGGAAATGTGTGCTTGTGAGTGATGATTTAAGCTATGAAGGAAATGAGCTACGAGGTTGAAATTTTATATTTAAGTTAGTTACTCTCCCGGACAGTTAAGATAAGCTTTTGAACAAAATCGGCCAAAAAGTTCTAGTACTTTACTTAAGTACTTTTTCAGTTTTTTTCAATTTTCTCAAAATAAGCTTTAACGATTTTGATTAAAATTCATAAATTGCCTATTTTTTAGATGCTCTTTAAAAAGTATATAAGTAAAATTTTTCTTGAAAATTGTTTGAAGCACACTTTACTGATGTATTTCAGATTTTTCAAATTCATTTTCCGGCTTTTCCTTCAATAGAACCAATGTTAAATCCCTATGGGGATTTACATGTTAATTTCGATTCAAAAGGGGGTCCCCTTTGGAACTTTTTACACATTAAAAAATTTTTTTTTTCCAATTCTTATGAAATTTTGTATTTATTTAGTATTCTCTATTGTGTATAAAATATCCAAATATGAGATTAAAATTTTGAAAAATAACTATAGTTTATATCAAGCAGTCAACATTTAATATACACAGATCCTATGGAAATTTTGAATCAATTGACTTTTTACTTTCTCTTATTTACTTATGAAACGCAAGTTGTAAGATGCGATGGAAAACTAAATAAATTTATATCTCTATACATAAAAATCTGGTGTGACAGCACAGTACACAACATTACCATGTATATTATATTCACTTTTTTTCGAATTATTTTTTTTTACCTTCAATAAAAGCGTTAATTTATTTGAAATTATTAATTAAACTAATAAAATTTCTTACAATACTCAGTTGTTGAGGAGTAATTAATTCTTTGGATGACGTTTCTCCATTTTCTCGAAATAATTGCTTTTCCAAGGCTCAGGCCTTGTAAGTTCAAACCACTATACATATACCTAAATGATTAAATTAATTGGAGAAAACCAAATTGCTAAGTGTATGTCTTTGGTCTTATTATTAGATTTCAACACTAGTTTATAATTTTGATTTTAATTCTCTCTCTCTCTCAAGAAATAAAGTGAATGCATGTTAAGATGAATTAAATTAATATTTGACATATATAAATTAAAATTATTATTAATATACCAGAGGTTTCTGGTGGAATTAAAAGTTGGTTATTATTTCCGTTGTGGGCCATTTCCGTATCTCATTTGTAAAGTTTTAGAAACTTTAACTTTCCGTTATTTTTCTTTTTTTTTATATTAACGTAATTAATTTCTTTTTTTTTTTCAGATTGTCTTCATCTTCAATTATATCGAGATAGCAAGGATCGATATAAACAAGGACAAACCAAAGCCTCGTTGTCCCTCCAGCATTTCTTAGGAGTCGAAACAGGTAAATCTCATTTAGAATTAATTAAACTAGTCGCTAAGACTGTAAACTGCCTACAGGAATTCATTTTCATCGCGAGCTCAATAATTATTTATATACTGTATATAATTCGCTAATGAACAACTTCCTGTTGGAATTTCGAAATGAGGCACGTAAGTGGGAATTTAATCGGGTACCTAAATCCCAAATTTAAAAAATTTTTGATAAATGAAAATTTACCCATTATTCTTATAAAAAATCAAAGCTAATCTTATCTTATACTATTAAACGAGCAATGTATGTTTATATATTTATTTGTAAGCACATCAGTTCTCGAAATTTTTTTTTTTTTTCAAAATTTTAAATATATACTAATTTCGGTACGTAATTGGAATTACGTTTGGTGTCATCTTTGGGAAAATTCGGATACTAGTACTTTAATGATGTAGTTTTTTTTTTTTCCTCAATTTTCTCGAAATTCTCTTTTAAGATTTTTTTCCAATTTTAAATATTTACTATTTCCGGGATAGAAGACAAAATACCATTGATGTCGTCTTTGAGAAACCTCGAGTACTAGTACTTTACTGATGTACTTTTTTAGTTTTTTCCAATTTTATATAAAAAATAACACCCAGCTCGGTCATCCAGGAACTTAATTTCTGATAAAAATACGAGGGGGTGTCAAGAAATAACGGGAATTATTTTTTACTAGGAAATTATGCTTACTTTCATTCAAATTCCATTACATACCTTCAAAGAAATCTCCCTCGGACAAAATACTGCGATTCCAGCGTTCAGTCCACCGTTCAAAACACTCCTTGAAGCCCCTTAATCTATTTTTTCAGAAAATAAGTGGAAGTACACGGCGCTAGGTCCGGTGAATAAGGTGGATGTGGCCTAAATCATTGATTTCTTGAGTCCTGATGGCACGATGTGCTGGTGCATTATTCTGGTGAAGGATCCCATATGAGCAGATGTGGTCTCTTTGTTGCAATTTTCCTTCCTAATGGCCTTTTCCATACTTCACAATAGTAATTCGCAGTAACAGTACGTTTCTTATCCACCACGTATTCGAGAGCTCAACAACAAAATTTCGAGTGTACTCAATAGACTATAAAAAGGGGCTTAAGGGAGTGTTTTGAACAGTGGACTGACGCTGCAATTGTTGTATTTTATCCAAGGGAGATTACTTTAAAGGTCTGTAATAGAATTTGAATAAAAGTAATCAGAATTTTCTAGTAAAAAAAATAATTCCGGTTATTTTTTGACACCCCTTCGTGTATAATATTTTTCAATAATTAATTTTCATTATTAAAGATATGTTTATGACGCTTCTTTTACGAGGATGGCGATCGCCTACCACAGCTTCGTGAGGACGAGTAGGGCTGTCAATAATTTTTCCAAAAAAATAAATAAATCTTTGTTTTTGTTTCAGGTTTCACTTTAGATAAAGAATCAAATACCATCGCCATTATTTGTCAAGATGTAACTGTAATTTTGGCATTTGATACCAGAGAGAGGCTCATACAATGGCAAGTCAAGATATCGAGTAACCTAGGAGATGGTAAATTTTTTTATTTTTCCTTATAAAATATATAATAATTAAAATTTACCTTACTAATTTTTTCTTTTTTTTTAGATATACAATTCTTGATTCAAATATCCAGTGCTCCAGTAAAATCGAAAATTCCTACAGGACCAGCAAGGATGCATATTCAGGACCAACGATTTTGTATAACAAGTGGAGTTCCCCCAAGGCTTATGTGCTTTTGGGAAATCGGCCAGTTAAGGTGAGAATTTTTTACGCGCCACTGTTCGTTCGTTTATTAAAATCTAGAATAAAAATATTGTTTATCCGCCAAAATAGTGGTGTGCCTCAGACAGGGTGAAAAGGCGTCAGTAGGGGGGAATGAAGTGTGTTAGGCATGCCGACTCCGCACCACGGGAAGATTAAAAATATAAGTTCGGACTATCATTAATTAATTCATGTCAATCAATAAATTTAATATATATTTGGGTCATCTACAAATATTTAACGTCAACAGCGATTCTGGGGTTTGGTTTGGGGATATTTTTTTAATTAACAAATTCACTTCTTTTAAAGAATATTATGATGATAAATTAAAATTAAATATACAAATTAAACACTAGGTTATTTGTTTCAAAGGTTTTATTTATTAAAAAATTAACACCTGATACGTATTTCGACAATTCCTTGTCATCATCAGAAGTGATTACATTCTAATACATGAAAGTATGCTGTATCTACTTTCATGTATTAGAATGTAATCACTACAAGTATGCTGTATCTACTTTCATGTATTAGAATTCTTGTGATGACAAGGAATTGTCGATCGTATCAAGTGTTAATTTTTTAATTAATAAAACCTTTGAAACAAATAACCTAGTGTTTAATTTGTATATTTAATTTTAATTTACAAAATGTTTCAACGAGAACCAACGGTCGAAAATTTTTTGATTATTTCGTTTCAATTATTAAATTAAAAAAATGCATATTTCTAGGTGTTTTTTTTACTTTCTCTTACCCTATTTTAACTCCAAGGGAGACATTGTTTCATTTTGAGAATCTCTGGGGTAAATATTATTTTTACTCTTAATGTATTTTGACAGGAGCTCTGCAATGGGTGTCTTGGGGCTCGAAAAGGTCATAATCCGCCATTGATGTAATGTTATTCCTTTCGGATTTATTGCTTTTTCCGTAGATTTCGCTAATTTTAATTTAAAGAATATCCAGAGTAAAAGGAGAAACTTTTTTTTTTTAAGTATTGGTCCATCCAACTCAGTATTGAGTTTAAAAGGGACATTTGCCTCCAGCTCAGTTTCAAAAAAAAACTTTTATTTAAACAAGAGAGCCAACGGCATCTGGTAAAAATAAATTTCAAGTTTAATATGTTTTTCATAATAGTTGATCTTAGAAGAGGGTTGCCTAGTTTTGAAATTTTGAATTATTAATTAAAAATCTTATAAACTAATTTTTATTGACAAATTCTTATATAAAAAATTACAAGATGAAAATTAAATTTCGTGTTTCACTCTGCTTAAAATAATCGTGCCGGAGAGATTGATCATTGAGTTTAATGACCAATCAGGGCTGTCCATATTCCACCAAGGAAAAATGAATGGATTTAAGTCAGGGTTGGGATGTCGGTATCGCCGGTGTCGACATGCCCCGCGAAACACGCGAGTAGTTACGGTTGCCTATCTACAGGCTTATCAAAAAAAAAGCTTTTTTTTATATTTCAGTAAATTTTTAAGTTTCTTGCCTAAAAAGTCATTGAAAATTATTTATTATTCTTCATTCCATAGTCGTAGCTAGAATTTTTTCAGGGAACATTATTGTGAAAATATTTGGGTTCAGGCCTGGACTATTTATAAAAAATGATTCCACTTTAAAAGTCAAAAGAGAAACGAAATTTAAATATTAGAATTCGTAAATATTGATATCTCAAAATGAACTTTCTTCAAGATGAAATTTATTAGAATTCTGTTATATTTACAAATTATACTTGTTTCAATATGTATTTCATTCAAAATAAAAAGGATGTTTTTTTCTAAAAAAAAAAAAAAAATTAAAAAACAAACACATTTATATTTAACTTGAAAATAAAATATTTGTTGTTGTTTGTAGATGACCGTAAGAAAAATCAAATATTAATTATAAGGACCATCGGCCAAAAAAAAATATTTCTTTATTTGTAAATATTTCGATCCCAGTGATATGGAATCATCTTCAGTACAATCAAAAATTGCATTCATGAAATGCTGAGCTGTTTTGTCATATTGGATGGGAGAAAGTAACGTTTTGCAAAACATCTGTTGATTGTACTGAAGATGATTCCATATCACTGGGATCGAAATATTTACAAATAATACGCCGAAGTATTTATTTTTGGCAGACTGTCCTTATAATTAATATTTGATAAAAATATTTGTATTTTATATCAGAAAAAAAAATTAATTTTTATGATTTTTTCTTTTATGAAAAAAATATCTATTGTTCGTTTCATAAAAGTGAAATCTCACACTGTGAATATGTCATTTTGGTTGATAGCCTACGTGGCGTAAGGAAATTCAAAAAAAATTAAATAGATTTTTCAGTCAGAACGAAAGAAAAAAAAATACTTAAATTTTTTTCGACGTTTCAGCCTTCAATCGCAGCCTTCTTCAGGACAAAGATTTCTTAATTTGTCTTCGATTTAGTTTGACGCATTGAATTAAATTAATTGAAATGAATTAATTGAATTAAATTAATAAAATATGTAATATAATTGGCATGCCATGCAATAATGCTCATTTTCTGCGTCAAACTGAATCCAAGACGAATTAACAAATCTAAGGCTGTGATTGTCGGCCGAAACGGTGACAAAAATTAAATTATATTTTTTCCTCAGGCTGAAAAAAATCTATCGTTAATAGTTTAGTTTTAAAGATCAAAATATTTTTTTAAAGATTTTTATACATTTTTCAAATTGAATTTTATTCTAATAATGCCTTTGTTTATGTATAATTACTGTCTAGATTAATTGGTAGACTTGAATAAGACATTGTTCGGCTGTTGTTTAATTGTATCCATTAATATAACATATACATATAAGACTTTCATTTTATTTTATGTCTTTTTTTTTTTGTTTGCTTCTCCTTTATTACGACTCGACAAAGTTAGCAACTCTAATTTTAGTTAAAATTCGTTGGGAAGAGGGGGGGGGAGTTGATTATAAATTTTTTAAATTTTGTATTCCCGATAATTTGTAACCTTCCGCCCCTTGACCATACAAATTATCGGAATATTTATTATATTCGGTCCTATTTATTTTTAAGGCGTTATGGTGTCGTCGAGGGTCGCTTTTGTTTCGAAGGAGGCTCCCGCTGTGGTCGAGGAGAAGGACTTCATGTCTGTATTACTGACCAAGGAGAAGAAATTACTCATACTTTGAAATTGGCTGCACAAAATAAACTTTCCTCTCGGAGAAGGCCAATTAGTCGCAAACTTTCAGGTAAATAAATGGAAATTTAAAATCATTCATTTGTATTGTAATGTTATATGAATTTAATTTTTTTTTTTCCTTTTTAGTCATGGGTAGTCCTCGTAAACAATTGCATTCACGAATGGATAATAGAAAATCTGATATAAATTGTTCAGAAACATTTCAACATTCAATACAACATCACACTCCCGGTAATGAAATGTTCCGCAGCACATATAGTGAGGATATTTGTTGTACATGTTCTACAAATGAAAGCATGATTGATGGCTCCAGAAATCAAAGCGCAGAAGATTTATTATGTACAAATAGGTGAGTTATAAAGAAATTGTTTTTTTGAAGTGGAACTTCTTTACGTTTCTGTCCTTTCCCCTTCACTTCTGTTTTCGCCCAGCATGATGGCGGAACAAAAAAAAAGCGGATATTGACTCAACAAATCCTAACAATTCCCGTATTTTGCCTACAACTTTTATTTTTCTAGTTAAAACAAAATGATTTTTTTTTTTATTTAATTGAAATTGAAATTTATTATTTTAGATTACATCAAGGAAATTCGAATTCGCCCTTCTGGTCTTCAGCTGAATCAGCAGCAGGACATCATCATAACACAGAGCTTGATCGTGATTACGGCTGCGGCGATACGGTGTCAGTTGGGGAAGTACCTGATTCTCATTTCCATAATGTTGATGGAGTATGGTATAACGGAGATGGAAACTCGGGGCAGAATGTTAGTTCCGGTGCTCCTATGGATCGAGCTTTAGAAAGATGTGCAAGTTGTATAAGCAAGCTTGGAGCACCATCAATGTCAAGATCATCTACAGTTACACATACAAATACTCCCGATACTCCATTTAGTCCTGCCTGGACTATGGATAATCCTGAAACTGTAGCTGCACAGCCTCCACTTATTCACTGCCTTCAAAGAAGTGTTGTTGGGAATAGTTGTGATCGATCATCTCTTTCATCTCATGGGAGTAGTGGCCATTCTGAATACGCAGTTCCAAGATCAAACGCATCTACAATACATGACACAGCTGAAGAATCGTATTGGTATGATAAACCAAAAACAATTATTTCTGGCCATGCTCCAATAGTTCCACCAAAACCAACAAAAGTTGTTTGTTGTTCTACCTGTGGGAAACCATCATCAGAATTAATAGACCAAGATATATCAAAAATTGCTGATGGTAAACAAGTAGGAGATAAAACGAATACCAGAGTTCCTTCAAGACAATCAAAAGATTCAATTGTTACCGGAGAAACTTCAAAAAAAATTTCTAAACCTCCAATACCTTTGCCAGTTGAGTCAAAAGAAACTCCACAATGTCCTTATCACTTACCAAGTACACAACAGAAAAAACTTGATATTGGTCCTTATGAAAATTATGATGTGCCAAAATCACTTTTAACTTCAATAAATATGAAGGCAAGTTTTTTTTATAATTAATTAATTTGAATCAGGAATTGTTATAATTTTTTTTTTTTTTAAATTTTGTATATTTTAAGAATGGTGAATCATTAAAAAATAAAATTTTGTAAAATTAGCTCCTGAGTATCTCTCTGGGCATACGAATTAACCGATCAGAAAGTTTCTGGACAAGTGATGTTATTGAATTTCTACGTTTTCAAGTGATTAATAGTATTGGTTTTATTTTGTGTAAAAAATTCATTCAAAACAAGAGTCAATTTTTGGATTTAATAATATTTTATCAAAATTATAAAATTTTGGTTTTATTTATAATGAATAAATTATTGACAAGTTTTTTTTTCTTAATAGGCCTATATAACGAGGGGGAGAAACAAGCACATGCTTTGAATAATTTTTTTACACTAAACAAAAGACCATAAATAATAAATACTTGATGAAATAATGTATATAGCATCACTTGACTAAAAACTTTCTTGAGGTTTATATTTCTAGCTTTAAATTAATTAATTCCCATTATATCAATAATAATTAAATTTTTTTTCTATTTTAAAATGTTTTAATGAATGTTTTTGTTTTAGGAATCTAAAGAAGATAATGTCTCAACTGCAGAAGATTATTATGATACACCTAAGAATATTAAACAATGTTTACATGCTTCCAACGTTGAAGTGGAAAATAAATTTGCCAATTATGATACCCCACCATCAGTTAAACATCTTGTTAAATCATGTAATTGTATATTAAAATTAGATAAGAAAAATGTAGAAATTACTGTCGACAAAGGTCAATTGCCTCCAAGTTCGGTTGACTGTCCTTGTCAAAGAATGATGTGTTGGGCAGAAAATTGGATGATGCTTTCGTATTGTCGACGAGGTAATGGAATGGAAAATACTGGAGTTCCTATTCATAAAGTTAAGTTAAGCGGAGAAGGCAAGATGCCAGTAATGAATGCTAGTGGTGAGATTACTATTTATGCAACTGTAGATAAATCTAAGAAAACAAGTACACAGCGGGGATCCTGCAATTGTAAAAACCAAACACGACAGATAATTAAACAATCAGATTATGAAAATGTAGAATTAACACAATCACAAACAGAAGCATTGTCTAATCAAATACCTACCAGTTCTAAACCTACCGAAATTAATTATGAAAACATTGATTTTGCTCAATCCCTTGAATATTATGAAAATTCCAAAGATTTTCTTCAAAGGGCTGGAATTAGTCAACCAAAAGATAACTCACAGCTTGAAGAATCTACGCCAAATGAAATTACTTATAGTATAAATAATGGAGTTAAAATATGTATGAAATGTGGACATGCTTGTCATAACACAAATAGTGATAATCCACCAGAATCGGAAAATCAGGGTAATAGAGTTTCGCTTTCTTCTTCGCAGCCAGAATTAATTTCTGAAGATGATTCCAAAGTATCTCAAATTCAGAATAATGATAATCCAGTTAAACAGGATGATTATTTAATAATGGAACCTTCTATGAACCGATCTGTAAATTCATCATTTTCTAATAGTAAATTAGGTGAAGAAAATAATTTTCCTGGTTATTTACCTATGTCTCCAATCACAAATATACAAATTTCTAAGACTGATTCTTTACAATTAAAAGTTGCTCAGGGTTTGAGAGTTGAAAAATCTGCAAGTATTCCTAGTCTTATTGGTCCTTTGGTCTCGTCACTGGATTCTAACAGTATAAAAGATAATTTGGAATACGTCCAAGGACGTGGAACTTCAACAGTAGTATATCAAACAATGAATAGTCATCATTTAAGAAAAATTTTCTCTAATAATGAATATAAAAAGAGCATGCTCGTGAGGAAACGATCAAGTTCAGCGGATTCTTCACGATATCTTGATGAGTATGAAGGAGGAGATTCAATAGATGTTTCAACATCTCAGTTAAATATAACATCTTGCCAACATAATACTGTAAATAGAAAGGAATCAATTTCAACAGAAGAAAGTATGCCTAAAAAAGAAGAAAAAGATGAAGAAGAAGAAAAAGAAGAAGGAGATGTTTATAATGTGAATAAACCAACGAATATAATAAAATCATCTCAAATAAATAATATACCAACTAAAACAGAAATAGAAGATGCAGAAACTAAAACAGCTTCAACAGTAGTGACATCCACTCAACCTCCGTCCGCATATATAAGACGATCGTCTAGTGTTCCTTGTAAATCTGCTAATAATCGAGATTCGTCCAGTTCTAATGATTCAGGAGTATCAACAGGGTCTCTTAAACATCGAGGTGCTGATTTTGCCGAATTTGAATTACCCCTAACAACATCAATGTCGACAAGAAGACATTATCAAAATCAATCTCGTCATCATGGACCCACAGCTTGTTTACATGCTTCTCTTCCTCGACGATCTAAATCAGTTGATCCAATGAAAGAATTAACTTTCCATTTCCAAAGAATAAAAACACCTGCTAAGTCTTCTTCAGCTGAAGCAGAGGTTCCAATTTGTACAAATAAACGGGATGGATCCAAAGGTAAAATTTATTATTTTTATTAATATTATTATTTTTGATTTACTTTACTAATAAATAAATAATATTTTAAGGTTCTGCAAGTCCAGCAAATGACCATTCTATTATTGTACCATATTTGGATTCCCGAAGTACTAGTAGCGGTACTTCTGATATGTCAGACTACATCGAAACTTTATCACTCTCTTCACATAGTTCATCGGATACACCAGAAAGTCAAAGGTAACAAATTTTTCTATTATTTTATTTTATAAAAATGTTTTTTTTTAATAATAATTTATACTTTTTATAGATTGGGAAGGCCTGCTACAACAACTTTAAGGCCGAGATCTGGAAAAGAATATCATTTGATCGATCGATCAATATTGGAAACAGATATAAAGGTAAATTTAAAAATTAAAAAAGGCTTATAAAAAATTTGGTGTGACCTAACGCACATCACACTTCTCTTTGATAGTCGAAAGTTTTATACCAGTACTGTATTACCAAATTCTATATGTCATCATAGGATTAAATTTAGTTCACCACAGTACTTAGTGAAGTATTTATATTTTTGTGCGGGGGGGGGGGGGGCATTCAATGTAGTTACGCCTCTGGGCTGGACTCACCATTATATCGAAATCGGAAGACGTTGGGTAGGGACTGAAGAAATAAAGTGGCTGTTATATTTAACAGCTCCTTTATCCTCTTATTGTCCAGTAGGGACTTTATTGATGCCTGTGTATTATATAAAATTGTTAATGATCAATTATTATGTTCTGGCTTAAAAGAATCGTCCTACGAATTCCGTGACAACAAGAAATTTGTAATACCAGTATACAGGACATCATATGGTCTCTACTCCCCTATTGCTAGATTAAGAAATGATGTTCGTTGTCCTAAAATAAATACACCAACACTTAATTTATTTTTAAGAAAAGCTAAAATGTATATAATGAATTATGTTAATCAATACCACAAAAGTGAAAAAATGTATATATTTGTATAATCGGGCTAATTGCCTGTATAATAGTAAATATAATCAACGAATTTTTGATACGATCGTTGATAACGATTTATCGACTATTGTTAATAGATTTTAACTTACTATTATACTTATATAATATATAGAACGGTAAGGGGGCTCGTTGGTGTAGTGGGCTAAGATGTCGTCTTCTACAAAGAAATCCTGTGCGTGCGGAATTTTTTCATTAAATAAAAATATATATTTAATGTAAACAAATCCTCAAGCAAGCATTGGATCTCACCACAATGGCCCCCAGGCAACACTACGAAGAGAGGGAGTTGCTGTGACATCCTGTCCAGTGGAAAGGAGTGCGTGCATTCTTCGAAAGGAGTAGGCTACACGCCGGTGCTGAGGGAGTCTCCTCGAACTAGGACATCCTCCATAGCATAGAAAAGGTTGAATAAAAGGAGCCGGGTGGAACCAGAAATAAGGATTAGTTCACTAACTAGAAATGGACGCAGGAGAAGGACTAAGAGATAGGAAATAATGTAACTTCACGGAGTGCCTGTAGTTGGCAGCCGGTTGGATTTGAGATGTTAGTCTTCGTGCACGAAACCACCTTGGATAAATAAACGGGGATCCCGATATGAATTTCAAATAATAATAATAATAGATCGGTAGAGACTATATAGCCTGGGTAGTAGCGGTAATCACGGCACACTGGCTGACAGGAAAGCATGCCATTAGATTGGGTCTTCCATCAAAGGATTTCTCAGAGGAGGACGAGGGGGAGACGGTCGCCCATTACCTCTGTGAATGGCCTGTTATGATGCACTATAGGGGAATTATTCTATGAAAATCTAGCGAACTTAGGATCAGCTGATGTCAGGGATCTTATGAAATTCATCAACCGCTCCGGGTGGTTCAAGGAGATTCGGTGAAAAAGGGGGAACAACCCCACTGTGGTATCATAAAGGGCCTAAGTGTCTCCCTTCTCAGGGAACAATCTAACCTATTATAATTTATAATTTTCAGAGCGGAACTGGAATTCGAGCACTAGTTACAAGTTCAAGCATCACTCCAGTCCCTGAAAAATCAGAATCTCCTTCACCTGGATACATGAGCGGTTCTCCAGGTCAAGAAAGAGAAGATCAACCTCTGATCCCTACATTTCAAAAATAATTATCAACAATTTGATAATAGTGTATTATATTACATATTTTATCCTTTTTTTTTTTTTACTTGAATTAAAAAAAAAAAACTAGAAAAAAAATATTAATAATAATTATAAATATTGATATGCTGTACAATCAAAGATTTAAAGTATAAATGTGGTAAAAAAAAAATAATCTCATTATTTTTTTTAGAAAATCACATGAAATTATTTCAAAAGACTTAAATACATATTCACCTTTAAATATAAAATGAATATCTATATTAGATCAACGAACTCAAAAATTATATTTTATTTTTAGTTTTTGTAAAAATAGAACTAGCACTCTTGCTATAAATAAAATTAAAAAAAAAAAATATTTCTTAAAAAGTATATTCAAGCTGTATAAAGCTTATTATTTCAAAAATCCTTTTATAGAATTAACCAATATTATTTTAATGAATATGAAAGGCATATTTTATACTCTACAAGCCCTTTCAATTTGTGATAGATTTATATAAGTCAATGTTGTGTGCTAGTCAAAAAGTTGTTTAATACGAATCCAAGTATATTCTACTACTATTTAAAATAATAATATAAGTATATATATTTATGTATATATGAAAAAATATAAATATATATATCTATATGAAATAATATTAAGAAAAATTATGTTAATAATTATTATATTCACAAATATTGTGTGTATATATAAATATAGATATACATACAGTATATGGAGTGATCTGGAAAATAATTTGAAAGCGAAAAAAACTTTTTTGAATGAATATGTATGAAGGTATATGAATAATCGATATGTATGTAAAAATAGCTAAGTAGAATATTCTCTTAAAGATTTACTCCTTAAAACCCTAAAATAGGAATTGATTTTTTTTTAATGAAATTAGTTTAGAAACTGAAATAATTTCTTTGGAAAATTTAATTACCATTATTGTAAATTAATATGTAAATATAATTTAAAGAGCTTTCTGAAGTGCTGTTCACAAATAATACAATAAAAAATAAAAAAAAATCTATCTCAATTTAAAAAAAACTAAAACGACCAAATTTAGAATAAACTAGTAAGTACATTGTCTACATCTGCTTCAACTCAATTTACGGAATTTATTTAAATAATTGATTACAATAAAGATTCCATCATTAAATTATATAATTATTGTATTTAGAATAATGTATATTTAAATAAAGATAATGAAAAAATTTGTATTTATTTTTTATGCGGTTTATGGCCGTCTCAGACATCCAAAGTAAGTTTCCGATCCAACAAATTTGGCTCGCCACCAGACTCAGCAACGTGACGTAACTGCGTTCAACTCCGTAACGGCGGCCCTGTGTGCACCTCCATAGGAATACATAGGTTGAGTTCGCCACCGCACTCAAATCAAGTCAAGCCAGGTCCGGTGTGATCGCTTCTTTATAGCTAGCTGTATGCAGAATATTAATGGCTGATGAATGGGATCAGTCCATACAAAGAAACAAAATATATCCTATTTTTTTATTTGTTTTTCTTGCTCAGACCAAAGGTTTCGACCGATGTGCCCAGAGTCTTCAACGAATGGGGAGATTAGATGAATAGAGAGAGATCTGGATCTTTGTGGACATACATATACCTTGATAATTATGTACACTATTCTAGTAATTAATTTGTTTTGTAATGCATTTACAAATTTGACTCTCTTCTCGCTGAGAAAGACCTGCGGAACACCAGCGTGATCTAAGGAAGAAAAATAAATAAATATGATAATAATTTTATAAAAATATATTTTGTTTCTTTGTTAAGGCCTCACATTCCAGCTTTGTCCTGGTTGAATGTGAATTAATAGTAAAAATAATTTAGAGAATTCAGCTAAATTTTTTTTCAATATTATAGGATCTCGAACCAGGTGATTCACTCTTAAGTTAATCACAGATTCCAGGCTGGATGGGATAGATATTTCAGTTTACAAATAAGGAAACGCAAATTTTCTTTTATTCTTTATTAATATTTCATATTTTATTTATTTCAGGCCCCAGTGGCGTATCTAGGCGTGGGCGCAGTGGGTCCTCGACCACAGCCTCGCACTTAAAGGGGCCTCGCGATGCCTCTTTAAATGCGATGTCATTAGACTTATTTATTACCCAGTTTATTTTTAAATTAAATAAAAACCTAAAATACGATATATATATATATAAAGTTTTCTCGGGTTAAGTCGCGTGGGATGTTGAGATTTACTCGACGTTTCAACTCTCCTTTTTGGAGCCTTTTCAAGAGAGATGGGAGGGGGGGGGGTAATAATGGAGGAGGGTTGTTTACGTGGTCGCAGCTTTGCTGGTCCCCAGGTCAATTTGGTGGATGGGTCAGAGGCGTGGATTAGTCTCTTAGAGCTGGAGGGTGTAATTGTGTCAGTGTTCTATTTAGGTTGACTACGGGGCCTCAATCTGCATACTTCCCAAGACGAGGAATTGGTGGATGTCTCAGAGGTTTTGCCTTGTCTCTGAGAACTGGGGAGGGGTTAGTTGTGTGTAATTGGGTTTGTGTTTGATTTGGGTTGACTTTGCGGCCTGTTTGCCTCGGGGTCTCAACCTGCCTACTCCACAAGGCAAGAGCAACGACTTAGGGAGTAGGCAGATTGAGGCACCGTCGTCAACCCAAACAGAACACAGACACAATTGCACACAACAAACCCTCCTCCAGCTCTCAGAGACCAATCCCCGCCTCTGAGCCATCCACCAAATTTACCTGGGGACCAGCAAGGCTGCGTGCGACCCCGTAAACAACCCTCCTCCATTAGTGTCCCCTAACCCTCCTTCTCTCTTGAAAATGGCTCCAAAAGGAGAACCGAAACGTGGAGTAAATCTCAACATTCCACGCGACTTCCCGAGAAAACTTATCTTCGCATACATCCGGTCGCGGAAACCTTCCAGAATATATATATCGTATATTGGCCACACTCGTTACAGACTGGCAATACAGCTTAGCTTTGCAAAGTGTTTCTTTACACGCATACTTAATGCAAAACAGTGGAGCTGGTAAACATTTTGGAAAAAGAGAGGATTTCAAAAATTCTAGAAGTATGTTGTTCAGAATAAGATAGTTTATTCGTCTGTTTCAAATGGTATATCAATGAAAATTGTAGTTTTTCTTATTATTAAAAACTACTTAAGAAACAATATGAAGCAGGACCGGCTGTCTGGTTTAGCAATACTCTCAATCGTAGCAGATTTAGCTGCAAAAATTAATTACTAGAGGACTTCAGTAAAGCAAAAAGTCGAAGAACATTACTTTTGTAAAAAATTAAATCACTCAAGTTACAAAATAAAAACTTTTTTCAAATCTATATGAGCTTCAATATTCTCCCACCGAGCATTTATATTTTTTCACTATCATGAGTAGGTATGTGTCAAAGCATATTTGCTAAGAGAGATTATTTATTGGGTAGATCTTGGGAACGAAAAAAAAGGGGCCTCGCTGATGCGATTTCGCCCACGTCTATATTAGTCCACGCTACGCCACACCGATTGAGCGATTTTTGTCTAAATTTTTCCGTTTTCACCTGAGCCCCGAGTGCCCCCTTATATACAAATATTTGAGGGCCTATGCCGGCTCAGAACCTGGGGCAGACCGTCCTCGGTACCCCTCTGCCTCTAGTCCCTGCGGCCCGCATAAAAAATCTTATTTTGAAAATGGCCCGCCGTCCGAAAAAGGTTGCCGCAAAAAATGGACCGTCAAGAACCGGATTATTATTCTCAGCAAAAATCCATTGGCGGAATTCGGTTCTCACATTTTGCATACTCTACCTCCAGCGCCTGGACTAAATGAAGTAAAAAAAAAAAAAAAAAAGTAAAAAAAAACAAATAAATGATTAAATATAAATAAAAAAAAAAAATATTTTTTAATAAAATAAGTTAGAATTATCTACAGTATGTTATAAAGTATTTTCATTTAATTCATAACTTTTATTAAGAAGTCTTAATTGATAAATTTGAAACAATCTCTACGTATATATAATGGAATGTAAAGAATGTATAATAGGTAACAATGGCAAAAATAATTGTAGAAAAATGAATAAATAAATAATGGTCGATACATAAATATGTTTTTTTTAGGTAATAATGAAGCTAGCTAGTAATATTTGGCACTAAGCAAGCTTTAGGATCATTTCCAAAATTAAAATGCTCTTGTCCAAGGCCATTAATTATTATTATGAATATTTAATATTATTATTATTATTTATATAAAGCTCTTTTATATGAAGTGCAAAAATAGTAATAAACCTTATTTCTTTATTAATAATAAAATGGTTGGAAGCATCCTAAAATATTTATAAAGTAAATACAAAGATGATAGATGAGTGTGATATGTAAATGGCCTTAATGGAAGCCAATCTGATATTAGGACATGATTTCTCCTAATAATAGGCCTTAACACAATAGATTCATTCTCATTGATATTCTTAATTAAATAATAAATTTTTTTTTAATACACATAAAATGAAGGACTTGATATTGAAAATTTAAATTATATAAATAATATATAATCTGTAACCGTCTTGTAGCAAAATGAAATGTGTATGTTCTCCTTTGTACCGTGAGGCGCAAATGGCCCTGGTAGCTGAAGCGCCCTCCAATCTCTGAATAAATAAAAAATAAATAAATAAATAAAATTTTTTGTAATTCTTATACATCGACAAACAGACTTCAACAACTCCGTATCTCGGTTAATATTGGGTCTACAAATTCGTTTTATCAACCAAATTTTAGCAAATTTAATGCTATGCTTAGCAGTGACGTCATTCCAGTTTTTGCTTGAGGGGGGCAACAATTTTTTTTACTTTCTGTGCTACTTAATTTTTATACATAAAAGTCCTAAAATTTGGAGGTTTTTGCCCCCCCCCCCCTCCTTTCCTCTCCTCCAAGTTAGCACAGTGTCCTCGAGGTCGAAAACTTTGGATAGACTTCCAAGAGTACCTCCAAATAACCTGTAAAAATTTCTACAAGCAAATGGTGGCTCAACATATTAATAATAAATAAAAATTGTTTATATATCCGGTGTTCATATTATTTTGTCTAATTATATAATTCTATATTTTTGGTAAAAGTAAATATTTTCAAAATATTTCATCCGGTTGATGATTACAAAATATCTAAATATGTTTGTACGTTAAAAAAATAAATCTTAATGACAAACAGGAGAAGCCCTTAAAAAAATTCATAATTTGAAGCTCGGGTCAAAATTTATATTTTATGAATTTCATGTCCTTCATTTCGTGTGGATTTCTAAAAAACGATATTTTATTTTTTTAAAGTTTTTTCAATAAGTTCTATTTTATTTTTCAAATGATTCTACGCATTTATAATTAAAGAAAATTATAGTGAAACTTAAACATTTTTTCAATATCTCTAAGATAAATAAGAGTGAAGATAGTTATTTCCAGAAATCAAGCCTGAGATTCTGGGCAAGATATTATTCATACATCTAAGTTTTTATATAATTAAGTTTATCTTTACTAAATGTGTGATAAACTATAATATTACATAGTATAAAATAATATTAATGTTTTCTTTAAATATAAATGACATGAGAATAAATCTATTTCATTAAATATGTTTAATATACACCTGTATTTATATAAATAACTTTAATTTAGTTAATATATAATGAATAAATAAACTCAAATTCAAAAATAATTTCCGTTCTATGTTTATGAGTAAAAGGGAAAAGCGCAATCCAAAATCCACTATAGAGGAGTCACCGCAGGGCATCGGCTCTGAACGGACCGCGTACTGAGCAGATCTGCCTATCACTGAGCGATCTGTCACACACTTCCCTCAAATTATAGAATTTAAATATTTCGGATTTATTTAATCATTATATGTAATTATATTTACTAAATACATCATATATATATAGTATTGGAAGTTTTTATATAGCTGGTTAATTTATGTAGTAGAAGGAGAATAAAAAGAGAGAGCAGCTAATTATATTTTCATTTATTATTCCTTCAGTGCTGACGTTTCGGTCCTGTTTAGGGCCATCCTCAGAGCATTAGGGCTGTCATTATCAATTTCAATTTCAACATTTCATCTAAATTAAATACTGTTGGTCAATTTTACATATAACTAACATATGAATATATATATATTTTTTTTATATATATATTAGTAGGTGAGAATGGTAGTGCTAGTGAAATTTTGTGACTGTTCTCATAAAAACTCGGTGAGAACAGACACAAAATTTTACTAGCAGACTTTACCATTGTAAAACATCTCACCTACTAATATACAAAAAAATATATACATATGTTAGTTATATTAACAGTATTTAATATAGGTGAAATGTTAATAATGACAGCCCTAATGCTCTGAGGATGGCCCTAAACAGGGTCAAAACGTCAGCACTGAGAGAATAATAAATGAAAATATAATTAGCTGCTCTCTCTTTTTATTCTTCTTTTACTACATATATATATATATATGCGAAGATAAGTTTTCTTGGGTTAATTTATTGAGATTTATACGACGTTTCGGATCCCCTTTTGGAGCCATTTTCAAGAGGAGGTGGGTTGGTTACGGGATCGTTGTCTTGATGGCCCCCAAGTCTGTTAAGTGGATGTCTCAGAGGTATGGGTTTGTCTCTGAGATGTAGAGGAAGGTTAGTTGTGTGTAATCGTGTTTGTGTCACAAGCCTCCGAGATTCCACCAAACACGATTACACAAGACAAACAGAGGCAAACCCATATCCAATACTGCCAACCAAGATTTCCAAAAAAGCCGGAGATTCCAATAAAAAAAAGTAAAAAGCTGGAGTCGACCGAAAAAAGCCGGAGAAATTTCTTATACAAAATTAAAAACTCATATCATTTGAGGTTTTTTTTTTTAGTAAATTTTCCTCGCGTGACTCAAATCATACCGGCCGGAGATTTTGGAAAAAAAAGCCAGAGAGCCGGAGGTTGTGTAAAAAAGCCGGAGGGCTGGGAGTACTGCCTATACCTCTAACACACTCACTATTGCCCCCCTAATACCTCACTCTTGAAAAAGCTTCAAAAGGGAGCTCATTCGTCGAATAAATCTCAACAACCAAACAAAGAGACTTAACCCGGGGAAACTTATCTTCGCATACACTCAGTCGCGAAAGCCTTCCAGTATATATATACGTATATATATTTATATATGATTACTAAATTTATAAATATTTATTTGTACAGAGTAGAAACTTTCAATATTTATTAAATATTATTTAAATTCCTTATAGAACTATATATCTAAATTTATTAATTACTAATTTATAAAATAATAATCTTTGAAAAAAAAAAAAAAAAAAAAAATGGAAAAAAGCCGATTGCTTAAGGTTGAATTATATATATATATATACACTTAAATGTATATATACTTAAATTCTTTACAAGAAAAAAATATATAAATAAAAGTTTTACATATCATTTTATATTATACAATTATTAATTTTGATTATTACTAATCAGAAGTATTAATATAAGTACCGTATATATACAAAATATTGTTTTCAGATCTTGTATTTTGAGTAAAAAAAAAATAACCTTTTAAAAATGAAACCATTCGATTATTTTGCTAAAAATTTTAATAAAAAAAAATTGAATTATGATAGTTTTAAAGAAGAAAGAAAATTTATAACCCAGGCACCAGTATATTGTAATTTACTTCAATACCAAGTGATTTCATATTAATTTACGGAAAGTACAAAAAGCTGCTGGGAATATTTTAGCCTTTGATTAGGAGAAAAAGAAAAAAAATCTTTTATTATTAAAGATATATTAATTTGGAATTATTTCTATCCAAAAGAAAAAAGAAAAAATTTTGAGAGAAAGACAGATATTATCTCATAATTCTTAAAATTTTATAAAGAGAAGAGATAAAAAGTCTTTAAAAGTTTCCACTCTGCTTTTAATAAGTGCACAATAATGCGATTAATCAGTGGATTAATCAATTAACTTTTTATTTCTTATTAAAGAATTAAGTAAAAAATATTTCATAACAGCATAACTTTCATATTTAAATTTTTACAATTCGATTTTTCCAAAATATATTATTTCTAAAGTATTTTTTGGAAAAAAGATAATATTTTAAATGAAAGTTGACTAGCAAAAAATTTGGACAACAAAAAAAATTTTTAATGAGATTTGTTGCAATTTTGTTTTATAAACCTCGTTTTTTTTTTATTTGTCATTCATTATAATCTGAAAAGAATAATTTATAAGTTAAAATTTTTAAATTATTATTTAGTAAATCAATATTTACTTTATTAATCACTAAAATGAGTTATAAAGCCATTGGAGGGGCGTAAGAAAAGCCAGCGAAGACATTGTCGTCTGCCTCGCAGACGCTCGCGGATAAAGTGCCCGTCGTTGGATTTGAGACAGAAGTAGAAATCGTTTCATTTATGTAATTTTGATCTATATTGTGGAAATCTAAGACATCCGCCTGAAAACAAATGAAACTTGAGTCAAAAAATATTTATTATATATATATATTAGGATGTTTCCTTTGAAACGAGCGTTTTTTTTTCGCGGACACACTGAAATATTGTTTCAAACATTGAAATAAAAAATTCCCTCGAAGTTTCAGCCTTTAATTTTAACTTTAAGTACTTCCTCTCGATCTTTGAATTTTTTCCATTAAATCATTGTTTGTTTTTTTTTAATTTTTATAGCTCAGTTCGGTTTTATAATTTTTCATTGCGATTAGTCGCAATCTGTAGGGTATTAGACACTCTTTAAAATGTCCAGTATTGTTTTATTTGTACTTGAACCGTTTCGTCGGTGTCGGCCTCGAAATTCCTATTTCCATAAAATTGTCATATTTTCTTTGTTATTAACAAAACGGCTGAAAATACAATAAAAAAACTAATGAAAAACTTGCAGGAAATTAGATTTTCTACAAAAAATGTCCAATGAAATATTTAGTTCAGGTGCGTTATTCACAGTTTAATATATTGAGAATTGAAAAATTCATTAAATTTCAACTTTTATTGTATTATTTCTTCTTGCTCAGGGGCCCACATCTTGTGGGTACGTGGATGGCGACCACGAGCTACCCGAGCTGGGACAGGCAGTTTCAGTTCTTTAAATGTCTGTCTCTTCCTTCCGGTCGTAAAAACGTATGGTAGGGTTGGAGGGAAAGAGTGAGGTCCGCCGACCCCGCATCGTGGGACAAGGCGAGAAAAGAAGAAGAAGAAGAAGAATGTATTATTTTTTCAATAGATTGTACTGAATATATCTTGTGAATAACGCACTTGAGATAAATATTTCATTTTTGTAGAAAATTTAGTTTCCTGCAAGTTTTTTATTGCATCTTCTGCCGTTTTGTTAATAACAAAGAAAATATGACAATATTCATGAAAATCCATGGAAATAGGACTTTCGAGGCCGACACTGACGAAACAATTCCAGTAACAATAAAATAATACTGGACATTTTAAAGAGTGTCTAATACACTACAGATTGCGACTAATCGCAATGAAAAATCATAAAACCGAACTGAGCTACAATGGAAAAAATTCAATGATCGAGAGGAAGTACTTAAAATTAAAATTAAGGGCTGAAACTTCGACCAAAATATATATATATATAATGGAATACGTAATTACTTACCACTTGTGGGTTGAAAGGAGGTTCGATCTGCTTGTTATATAAAGCATCCCAATCCATTGAATGGAAAAAATGATGTGATTTAATTTCTTTAACATCGCCTATTCCAGAACCCAAGCGGGAATTTTCATCTTTGTCTAAAAGCTGCATGAAACAAACACAAAGAATAATTAATTGTTAAGAAAAAAAGTTTCTTAAATATTGTATTTATAAATTCAGAATTTTATTTATTAATTAAATTGTGTAAGCTTAATATAACCTGCAACATCACAAGAGGTACCAGGAGGGAAGAGGGCTGAGGCCCCAGCCCTTTGGGGAGAAAAAATATGATATCATTATTAATGCTAATTTGAATCCCGAACGAAAATAAAATAAATTCATTATTTCCCCTTTCCTAAATGCGCTATTGCCTTTCCCCGTCGCCTATACCGAAAATTTCGATCTCCATTGCCTGTAAAAATTTATAAATCAGAACTAGACAGAGAAAGAAGAAATTGAGAAAATTCATTCAGGCTCTATCAAGATGATAATGGACATATTAAAGAGAACACTACAAAGGAAATAATATATTTGGCGAAGAGAAATAGGAAGAACGAAGATGGCAACTGTGGCACTAAAACAAAATTAAAATTAGTTAATCGTCATATAATAAATTTGAAAGAGGAACAACTATCAAAAAATATCTCAATAAAAAGTGGGGTTGAAAATAGAAAAGGAACTCAATGAGAAGAGAATATGAAAGAAAGGATGGGAAGAGGAGTCAAGGAGAAAACTGAAAAAGTACGTCAGTAAAGTGTACAGTGGGTTTTCTACTTGTGATTATTTCATTGTTTTTAATGGAAACGTTCATGGTTCAAACCTAGTCATTTTCTTTTATAAAAACAATGAAATAATCACAAGTAGAAAAATCATGGGTGGGGCTTAATATTGACCCTCACTGTAAACAATTTTTACTGAAATACTTTTTAAAGAGCATGTAAAAAATAATTGATTTTTTCAATTTTATTCAAAATCGGGGACAGGGTGCGAAAGAATTTGGAAGGAGTCATGGAAGAGGTGGGAAAATGTGTTGGAAATGCAAAGCGGAAAAGGAGACAGCTGCAGGGAGAAAGAAGAGGAATGAGGCAATGAAGGAAGGGGAAAGGCTAAGTGGAATCGACAGAGACCCAAAAAGAATAAGGAGTGAAATAATTCTGATTGATATACAGCCTGAATATATGTATTAAGCATCTCAGAAAAGCAAAAAAAATAAGCATGTATATATATATATATATAGACTATGTGTAATTGTGTGTGTGTTAACTCTTTGAATCTTTTTATTTTGTTTATACAATATCTCTGGAATCAACTATCGGATAAGGATGAAGTTTGGCAAATTTAAAATCCTAGGTGATCATAATAAGTTATTAAAAGGAGAAGGGTGCGGTATATGTTTATCATCATTTTCTTAGCTTCTCTTGGTCGAAATTTTTGTAAACTACTATAATTAATAATTAAGAAGTTTGTCTCCAGCACTGGACCAAATTTCATAATAATCCGTTGCATGGAGCAGGATTTATTCTCAAAAAAAATATAATTTTTAATTATAAATTAAATATCACACAAAATTTCTCTTCATAAAATATATATTTAACAAATTTGGGAGAATGTTTATTTGTTGATGGGCCATGGTGTATATATATATATTTAGTTATAGATTAATAAAATGATTAATTACCTTAATTAAAATGTCTTTGGCGCTATCAGATATCCCCCCTCGTAATTGAAGTGGTTTATGGAGTATGTGCTCATACATGAGAGCAGTATTTGTTGAATAAAACGGAGGCAAACCGTAAACCATTTCATAGAGTACTGCGCCTAAGCACCACCAATCAACAGAACGACCATACCCCTGTAAAAATGGCCAAGATCAATTAGAAATACAGAAACTACTAAAAATAAACAAATAAAGTGTCAATACGTACTTCTTTTCGTAATACCTCTGGAGCAAGATATTCGGGTGTGCCGCAAAAGGTGTTGGTTGTAGCATTAAGTAAAAGTCCTTCTTTAACTAAACCGAAGTCCGTGAGTACTACATGACCTTTCGAATCAAGAAGCAAATTTTCAGGTTTAAGATCTCTATAAACAATTCCCTGTGAGTGGAGATATCCAATTGCCAGAGCGATCTCGGCAGCGTAAAATCGTGCACGATGTTCAGGAAAGAAATGAGTCTTTTGAAGATGAAAAAACAACTGAAAAAAAAAAAAAATAATAAACTCTTTGAAAAGAAATTTCAAAATAAAAAATTTATTTACCTCACCGCCGTTAATATAATCTAAGATGAAATATAATTTTTCATTTGTTTGGAAACTATAATGTAAGCCGACAAGAAATGGATGGTTTAATGTTTTTAATAATGCATTTCGTTCTGACATGATATGTTTCACTTCGTTTTTCTTCAATACATGTTTTTTACTAACTACTTTAACGGCATAATATTTATTTTCATTTTTATGTTTGACGAGTAACACTTGGCCAAAACTTCCTTTGCCAATCACTTTGAGAAATTCAAAATCATCTGGTTTGGCGCTATAAAAAAAAATATTGTATAAATTAATTAATTGATTAATTAATCAAAAAGAGTAAGAAACTTGCTGTTTTCTTTCCGATGAACCTAAGCACAATTTATTTTCGGTTTCATTTGAATCATCCGTTGTTCCTTGCTCCAAATTACACTCTTCTACGTCCTCGACTATTTTGCGTTTGTCCAATTGAAAAAAGGTTCTTACTTCTTTCCTGAAAAGTGAATAAAAATTATAGAATAAAATGAAGTCAAAATGTATGAAAATATTAAAAAAAAGAAATATTATTTATTATTATAACTAGGACTCAGACATGCACTAAAAAAACAGAAAATATGCATTTAAAAAGGCCGAAATATGCATTTTAAAAGTAAATATGCACTTAAAATATGAATTATCAACCCTTGATAGCTTCAAACCGACAAGACAACTCCAACTCATTTAATATAAAATAAATGTTTGCAAAGTTTATTTTTAAAAAAAATTTAATACATTTGAGTCTTGCTAATCCGGACTTCTATACTCCGACATACCGGCTAATCCGGCGTGTTGAAGAGCCCCTTCTTCGGGACAGCAAAAAAAAGAGATAATTTAAGAAAACTAGGTGTCTTTTCAGATTTTTAAGAATAAATTAATTATATTATTATTCAGAATCTGGCATAGGGCCGGTCCCGTTTAGGCCGGATTAGCAAGAATCTACAGTATTTATTTTTTTATAATAACTTTAATGAAAAATATTATTTTAATTTAAATATATTTTAATTATTTCTTTAAATTTTCTCGATGTGTTTGATAGTGAGTGAGGGGTAGGGGGTCAAAAAAGGGTTGAAATATCTGGCCTACCCTCTCTGTCTCTAAAAATTTCTTAAATTATTTTTCTGATTTGCCAAAAAACGAGGAATACAAATCACACAAATATGCATTTATATGTAAAATAAGATTTCTCTGGTGGGTCCTGATACCCTAAAACGGCCAGATAAAAAAAAAAATTGAAGGATAGCGATTAAGAAAAAAAACATGCATTATATGCAAAATCCGAGCCCCCATTTTTCCATCTGATCTAGTTTTGGAGTTTGAAAATTTTTCAAATCTCAAATTCTATTTTTTCAAAAATAATAAAGAACAAAAAATGTAATTTGAAAAAATCTTTGTAATAAAGGAAAAATGAATTACTATGAATTTCCTGTTTCGAATACATTAAAATTAATTTAAAAAAAATTTAATCAAATTTTATTAACTTACAAAGTATCGTTGAATTTGTGAAAAAATCCTGCCATTTTGAGAAAAAAGTTGAAATCGTTCAGAAGTTAATAAAAAACGGGACTAACGAATATATAAACAGAAGAAAAGCGCCTATATTTATTTTAATCAAATAATAATTATTATTTTGGCACAATTATTTTAATTTTGAAAATTCTTAAGATAGCAAGTTCCAGTGTTTTTTTTTTTTTTTTTGTTTTTTGAGATATAGATTATTGTAGGGAATCAATTCAACTATTTTAGCGAATCTGTCGCCTGTGTATTTTAAAATTTGTTTATTTTTTTAATAGGATTCTTTTTTGATTGGGTTTGCAGTTTGGGAGATAAGGAATATTGAAAATGATGATGATATATTCAAAATGAAGTATTTTAAATAAAGAAGTATTTTATTTTAAATATCTTTGTTATTCAGCCTGGTGGTGTGTTAATGAGGGGAAAAATCAGAAATATTAATATTAAAAAAAAAAATACAAAAAAATACTTGATGAAATCAAAATAAAAAGAAAATTAATTAAGAAATTAGAACAAGAAAAAAATTCAAAAAACAAAAAATTATTAAAAAGAATTAGGGTGTCAAACTCCAACACCAGAGTACAATTTTTTTGGGAGGGGGCGATTTATTTATTTTTTTACCGGGTTTGCAAAGTTTTTAAAGGTAAAAATAAAAAAAAAATTGCGATTTCATATAAATATAAAAAAAAGTAAAACTTCTGGTGTGACTGGTCTCACAGCACATAACTTTCTCTTACCCTTTGGTAAGAGAATGTTGTGTACTGTGCTTGTCAAACCAGATTTTTTTTGTGTCTAGATATATTTAGTTTCCCATAGTATGGATTTCATAAGTAAAAAGAAAAAGAGACCATTGATTCAAAATTTCCATAGGCTCTGTGTAAAGGCTTATTTTGAGTGTCCGGGAGGGACAATATTCAATATTAAGTCCCACTCAGTGGCGGATCCAGAGGTGTTTCTCGGGGGGGGGGGGGGGTAATCTGGAGTGACTGGTCGCACAGCACACATTTTTTTTCTTAATTTCGGTAATTTAAAGGCGCATTCAGTACTTGTTTGCCAGAATATAAATACAAATCAAATTTTTAAGTATTAATTTTTAAAATTTTACATTAAAAATACATTTTTTTTTGAAAAAAAGTATTTTTTTCAAATCTCAGGGGGGTAATTACCTCCTTAACCCCCCACCCCCTTGTATCTGCCCTTGGTTCCACTCATGCGTGTGATTATTCCATTGTTATCAAAATAAATATTATATATTTTTTAATGGAAACTTTCATAGTTCAAACCTAGAAAATTTCCAATAAAGATTTTCATTTTCTTTTATAAAAACAATAAAATAATCACAAGTAAAAGGCATGGGTGGGACTTAATATTGTCCCTCATTGTACCTAACTTAAATATAAAATTTTAATCTCGGAGCTCAATTCCTTCATGCTTAAAATCGTTATACACACACACAGACAGACATTATGACTCATAGACAGACCAATTTGCGGGACTCACTTTTTTGGACTTCAAAAAATGTATATCCATCAAAATCCCGACATCGAATTTTTGACATGATCACAATACTTTCTTTCTACATATGTAGGTGAGAGAAAGTGAAAAAGACTGGCTACTATTAAATTATTTGGGCAAAGAATAGGGACAAATAGAAAAAAAAAAGGTATTTAATAATGTTTAGTTAAAAATCACATAATAATAGTAATTTATTTTAGTAGAAGTGACTTTCTCCTCCTAAACAAGGTAGGAAAAACAACTTTTTTGGTTGTTGATATAAACATGCGAAGGTCCGAATGTAATAAAATATAACAAAAAATTCGTTCTTTCACTAAAGTATTTGGTTTGTGCCGCCATTCTCCAATTTAAGACTCTTTACTGTAACATATATTAAAATAATTATTATTTTATATAATTTAGGGTTTTCAAATTATAAAATAATCGCATGGTCTTAATTATTGTAATTCACAATTAAAGAAATAGAAATTTCGAAGAATTTATGTTATATCTCACTTATATTTTGAAACTCATTGTGATAAGAACTCAGCTGGCATATGTGATAAAAAAATAGGAAAAGAAAAGTCTATAAGATTGCGATCTATTTTAAAATAAATGTATTAAAAAAAAAACTTACAAATTCATGAGCCTGCTATCTTGCATTATTTGTTGAATAAATATATCTAAACCCTCTCTTCTAGATTGAATGAAACGAGGATCGAGATTATTTCCAAAGAGTTTTTTACCAGGAAGTTTTAATTGTACTTGCGGAACCTGGAAATTTTCAAATTGTAAATAATACATTATCATTAACAATTTTTTGTATTTGAAAGAATTTTAGTAAAAACGTAATCTATCATCACTTTCATAACAATAATTTATATATATATAATAAAAACGGACAAGGTCAAAACACCAAGTGTTTTTATGCAGTGAAATCTCTCAATCTATGTTTATTTTCACTCAATATTATGTCAGACTTTTTTATATCAAGAGTCAGGCCGTGAGACGGGTCGGTTTGCTTTTCTCTAGGTCTCATTTCTTTATAAATTAATTTTGCCGACCCCACATAGGGATATGGCCAAGATAGAAAAAGATCCTTAATATTTATTTCATTCCCAATTGGAAGGGGGATTGTATTCAAAATTTTAAAATGAGATCCAATCTATAATTTTTCTCATATAAATGTCTCAAATTTTTTTTTTAAGTGTTCCTAGCTTGGCGCCACCTTAATTTTTACAATAATCTTTCCCCTGGATGGGAAAAAATTAAAAAAGTCGAAAATAAATATAAAAAACTGATGCCGGAAGTTTAATCGTTGCGATGTCATCCTTCTAGAGAGGTTTAGATAAAAGAGTTTCGTAGAAAAAATGGCTTTTTTTGCTGAATATATATATATAGCTATGCTATGTTATTCTTTGCTGCTGATCCCAAGTGCTACGAATTGTCAGTTCAATTCCTCCTGATCTTAATCTCGATTTATTGGGTCTTTAGGCTATTTGTAAACATGAAACCTTTTAGCGAAATTGTATGTATTTGAAGTTAGTTGAGAATTAATCAAGTTTGACATACCTGCTTTTTAAGTAGTTCATGTAATTTATAAAATTCATTATATCTTCGAAAAACAAACCAACTTTGATTATTCGATTTAACCATGACTTTATAAACCTAAATAAAAATTAATAAAAAATTAAAAAAAAAAAATATAATTAAATTAACAATACAAATACATACAGTAAATTTTTTTTCTTCTTCCCATGTTTCCGTATTTTCTACACAGCATGTAGTATTCGCCAGATTATGATTATCAGGATGTCTTAAGCCGAGCATAATTGCAATGCCACTACAAAAGGTCTGTAACCCACAAATAAATTGAACCATGTTCAGTAAAAAAAATAAATAAAAAAATTTGAACAGTAGGTATACATTGAAAGCTTATAGCCTTAAGGAGTTTTTTTTATTAAGATAAAGATATCTTAAATGTTTCAAGATAAGATAGAGATCAAGATAATCAATTAGTTAATAAATTTATAACAAATAATAAATGTGTTTGATTGAAATTTATTTTTTTTTTAAAGCAGAAAAAGGTTGTGATTTTACAATTTATGGGTAAAAGAGCAATGTTTGATTAGTTGTGAAATTTGTATATATTTTGAATATGGATGATTTTATTTGATCAAGGGAATACGACAAGTTTTATGAAACTTTGAAAAAGAATGTGGTCGTTTTTGAAAGAGGGAATGATGACAATGATATTAAGGTAAATATTAAACCTTTAGGAAAATGAATGTTTACTCAGAATTGGCACAGATCTAAGAAATACGGAGAACATCTAAGAATTAAGCAAGAGAATTTGATATAGGAGTAATTTAACGATGCCAGGATAAATGAGTGAGGTAAATATGTCTACATATATGTATATATATAGAAAGTTAATAAAATAAAAATAAGGGGAAAACTATGTAAATGCTGAAGATGAAAAAGAATAAAAAAATTAAAGGTAAAATTGTATGAATTTTAAAGAAACCACAAGTGATTTATCAGGCAATAATATATGTGAGCAGAGTCCTTGAATGTGTTATGTCCAAATATTTTATTGACGTTTGATAAGTATGGAATGCATTGAGAATTTATAGTAAACATTACAAGTTGATGGAAATTTTTGCACTGTTTGCATGTGCCTATGTGGCTTACCCCTTATAGGATATATATATATATATATGTAAATAAATATATTTAGTAGATTTTTTTTTTACTTACATATTAAATAAAGAAGTTTATTTAATATTAATAAATAAAGCGTCGTATATATTAATTATACATATTATCATTGCAGTTATTTTTTCAATGTTGTGGTGTGTAATACCAAGCAGATGTCAAAAGTGAAATGGCAAAAATGTAAACATTTCAAAAGAAAGGCAATAAATTTGACCACTTGCAATTTATACGTAAACAATTTGATATTATCATCCTTATTGATTTATTTATATATTTTTAAAATTTGATGAAAAAAAGAAAATAATTATTTTAATGTTTTAATTTCTTTTAGGATGATAGCTTTTAATAAAAAAAAAAATAAACTATTGAAGGAAAAAAGTATGGATCTGAAGATAGCAGTCAAACGTTGATCAAAACAAAAAATGAAATTATCAAAAATTAACTTAACAAAAATTAAAAAAATTGTATTCGAGTTGAACCCGAAATATACAGGGGGACCAGGGTCAGTTCCCTGGGGGGGGGGGACAAGTCCCCTGGATAAGTCAATGAAGAAATCAAAGCGTTTTTAGAGATATAGTTCCTATAATAGAAATCAACACAGCAACACTCCATTTTTTTAATACGTGATCCCTTCTCGTTTCTTGATCTATGCATTTCTTCCCTGAACCCGCCGAAAACGTATATTTTACATTCCTCCTGTCATCACACGAAATTATTTATATTTCATCTCAAATATTTTCATTTTTAAGGTCAGTAATGTAATCAAATATTTATTTAATTGATTCAGGACTATTATTTTAAATAAATTCATTAAATAAAACAATACAAATATTATAAACTTGTGTTCTAACAAGTTAACCTTAAATTGTCAAGTTTTATTCTTATTTTTTTTTAATATTTCATCCTTTTTGAATCGTTTAATATTTATTTTCTATTTAAATTCGTCATGCAAATTATATAAATTAAATAGATCATTCGTTTTATTAATTGATTCACACTTTTCTCAAATTTGACAAATCAATCATTTAATTTTCTTTTATTTTTAATTAGTTTAAATAATTATGAGTTTTGGTTTAAAATATTTTTCTTATTTCTATTATTTACTAATTTGTAAAATTATTATTTAATGAATTTTTTTATTCTAAATCTCTCATAAAGGTTGAAATCAAAAATAAGAGTCATGATAATGAGGAGTCAATAGGGAAAAAAACAATCCGATCCACATTAACTGAAACAGATCATTTAATCTCACTTTTTTTATTTTAATTATATTAGCTCTTCAATTATTTTTATAAATCATTTTGAATTTTTTCAAATGTCATTCAGGCAGAATATGTCAATTTCATTTAATATCTTCCTAACCTTTCTATTTTTAAATTAATTTTAATCAATCGATCTTTTAAATAATTTTATTTATTTTAATAATATTTATTTTCAATTTCAGATGTGATTTGGGTCAAACAACTCTTTAACAGATTTGAGAGAACACAACATCTCATCATTCATATAAGCTTTATATATATATATATATGACTAATAACTCGAAATGGCCTAAATAGAAATGCAATTATCGACTGTATTTAAAAAAGGAGAGAGCTGTTTCAAGACATAGTGTTTCAAAGAAAATGCAGAGTGAATGAATATTATTAAATAAGGTAAACATTATTGATATTGATTGACATTCATACAAAAATTGAAATAAAAAAAAGAGATCAATTTTGTTATTTAAAATTAATTCGGTGTTGTTAAGAAAAATATTTCTAAACCCCAAATAAATAATTTGGATTACTTTAAAGAATATAATAAAGTTTAAGGGGTCCTTAGGTATTTGGATCAACAAATCTGAAAATATTCAAATCTACACTAATTTATTTATTTTATTTATTTATTTCGAAGAAAATGCAGAGTGAATGAATATTATTAAATAAGGTAAACATTATTGGGATCAACAAATCTGAAAATAATTAAATCAACTCTATTTTATTTATCAAATCCCGTTTTAATGAAAATATTTTAAGTAAAACAATTTTTTAATTGACAATAGGAATTTCTCTACTTCATTTAATATACCAGGTAAATAATATGAATTCTCTTTCAATTGATAATTAGATTGTTTATTTTTATTTTCAGAAATGTCTCCAAGATGAAACTTAACGTCCTCAATCCTGGTTAATTCACCTTCATTTCATCTTGTTTCTTTGTGAGTTTATTATTTATTTTATTCGCTCTATTTTTTCACTAATACTAATTATTATTAGAAAGATATTTAGAAAAACTCTTGGGTGTAGATAGATAGCGAGATGGGCCAAGGGTTTGAATTTCTCTTTAAATTTTATTTTATTCTAAGGCATAAAATAACAAACAGTTTATGTTTTATTTTCTTCTGAGCCTCTTACTCAAATATCTCCTTTTCTTATCAGGCTAGGAGAGGAGTTTAACTCTAATTAAAAAAATACCAAATCACTTAAATATCTTTTTTCTGTTGACTTATTTTCTACAAATCTATATGGTTTATATCTACACTATACTAACTTTATACATGAATTCCTTCACAAAATTTATTTGATTCTAAATCTCTTTCATAAAGGTTGAAATCAAAAGTATGAGTCATGATAATGAGGAGTGAATAAGGAAAAAACAATATGATCCACTTTAAAACAGATAATTTAATCTGACTTTTTTTATTTTTCTTTGACTTATTTTCTTTAAGTATTTTTATAAATCATTTTTGAATTTTTTCAAATGCCATCCAGGCAGAATTAGTCAATTTCATTGAATCTTTTACTAATCTTTCAATTTTTAAATTAATTTTAATCACTCGATCTTTACAATAATTTTATTTATTTTAATAATATTTATTTTTAATTTCAGATATCATTTGGATCAAGGCAACTGTTCCACTGATATGCTTGCACATCTGAGAGAACACAACATCCATCAATCATATATATATGACTTATGAAACGAAATGGCCTAAATTGAAATGCAATTTAATTATCTGTATTTAAAAAAGGAGAGAGCTGTCTCAAAGAAAATGCAGAGAGGATGAATATTATTAAATAAGGTAAATATTGATATTGATATTGATTGACATTCATAAAAAAAAAAATGAAATAAAAAAAAGAGATCAATTTTGTTATTTAAAATTAACTCGGTGTTGTAAGGACAAATTCTTTAAGAAAAATATTTCTAAATCAAATACGTTAATATCCTCAAATAAAGTATTTATAGATTTCTATTAATTTAAAGAATATAATAAAGTTTAAGGTTGAAATCAAAAATAAGAGTCATGATAATGAGGAGTGAATAGGGAAAAAACAATCTGATCCACATTAACTGAAACAGATCATTTTATCTCATTTTCTTTATTTGAATTATTTTATTTAACAAGACATGTGAGTGTTTTTTATTGATGAGGCCAAACATCCCATGGCCCCCGGGATTCGAACCCAGGATCTCCGCCTTTCCGGGGCATAGCTCTCAATTGCACCAGGCCACCGGACCCTCGACCTGCACCAATAAAACTCACTTCCCCTTATATGCAGTTAGTCGCGCAAGTTACTAACTCGTAACGAAAACGTGAAAAACTTTAAAGAAAAATTTTCCACTTATGCGCCGCTTGGTTAACCAGTAGAGGGACAGATATCTGGATCTGCTCTAACACACTACCAAGGGCGGATCCAGAGGTGTTTCTCGGGGGGGGGGGGGGTAATCTGGTGTGACTCGTCGCACAGCACACTATTTTTTTTTAATTTCGGTAATTAAAAAGCGCATTCTGTATTTGTTTGCCAGAATATAAATACACATCAAATTTTTAAATATTAATTTTAAAAATTTTACATTAAAAATAAAATTTTTTGCGAAAAAAAAAAGGTATTTTTTTCGAATCTCGGGGGGGGGGGGGGGGTAATTACCCCCTCTACCCCCCCCCCCCTTGTATCCGCCCTTGCACACTACTGTAAGCAGCAAAGCCCAGAGGACAGCGGGGTTAAGTTATAGCTAAATATTTTTCGAGATCTATTATTTGAATAAGATAATAGTATTCAAAATACCTCGATTCGGACTTTAACTGAGTCATAGATATATTTAACAATTATTTTAGCTTTTCGATTATTTTTATAAATCATTTTGAATTTTTTCAAATATCATTCAGGCAGAATATGTCAATTTCATTTAATATCTTCCTAACCGTTCTATTTTTAAATTAATTTTAATCACTCGATATTTTAAATAATTTTATTTATTTTAATGATATTTATTTTTAATTTCAGATGTGATTTGGGTCAAACAACTCTTTAACAGATTTGAGAGAACACAACATCTCATCATTCATATAAGCTTATATATATATATATATGACTATTTAATCGAAATGGCCTAAATAGAAATGCAATTTTCGACTGTATTTAAAAAGGAGAGAGCTGTTTCTAGAGATAGTGTTTCAAAATGCAGAGTGAATGAATATTATTAAATAAGGTAAACATTATTGATATTGATTGACATTCATACAAAAATTGAAATAAAAAAAAGAGATCAATTTTGTTATTTAAAATTAATTCGGTGTTGTTAAGAAAAATATTTCTAAACCCCAAATAAATAATTTGGATTACTTTAAAGAATATAATAAAGTTTAAGGGGTCCTTAGGTATTTGGATCAACAAATCTGAAAATATTCAAATCAACTCTAATTTATTTATTTTATTTATCAAATCACATTTTAATGAAAACTATTTTAATAAAACATATTTTAATTGACAAAAATAAGAAAAAAAATTTCATTTTTATATTTCTCTACTTCATATAATATAAATAATATTAATTATCTTACAATTGATAATTAGATTGTTTCTTTTTATTTACAGAAATGTCTCTAAGATGCAACTCAACGTCGTCAATCCATTTCATCCTGTTTCTTTGTGAGTTTATTATTTTATTCGCTCTTTTGGTAGAAACTCTTGGGTGTAGATAGCAAGATGGTCTAAGAGTTGAAACTTTTCTTTAAATTTTATTTTTTTCTGAGCCTCTTACTCAAATAACTCTTTTTCTATACTAACTTTTTATATGAGTCCCTTCACAAAAATCTTATTTCAATTAATTTTTATAACTATCGTGATTTTGGTGTCCGTTAACAATCTGCCCATATTATATATAACAATAACAATATTAGCCCCGTGTAATTTATGTAAGGTAATGATGAGAAATGCCTCTTCAGCAAATAAATTGAAACAATTGTATTTGTTTAATTTTTTAGGCTATTTCGCTTTTATTTAAGCCTCTTCAGGCATTGAGAATTTATTGGAGGATATTTGCATTATATATATACATATTGTTACCCCGAATCGAGAAATGAAAAACCAGAAAAAGCTGCTTTTTTTCGTGAAATGGGCAAAACTAAGAAAAAAAAATAATGCCTAATTCGGGAACTCGTCAGAGGGCTTGCCGAATTCACAAAAAAGGCAACATTTTGCTGATTTCATGAAATAAGCAATTTCGTCAATTGTGGTAACGTACATAATGCAAAATCACCTCCAATAAATTCTCAATGACCTAAGGCTTGAAGATGCTTAAATAAAAGCTTAAAAATTAAACAAATACAATTGTTTCAATTTATTTGCCAACACTTATTCTTCATTATTACCTTAAATGGCTAGATTAATACAAATTTCATTTTCACATTTCTGGATTCAAATTAAAGGTAATTGAAAATTTAAAGATTAATTTATTTTTAATTTTAGGTGTGATTTCTACCGAACAACTTCTCGAATGAAATGCTTGGACAACATTCATCGATCATATAAATAATATATTTAAGAAGGAAAGAAAATACATCACGTGTTTTGGACAAAAAACTTATCTGCACATTCTAAGCTCCGGGTGGACTCAATCTTTTCTAAAAAAGAAAAACAGAAACTTGAGCTGTTTTAAGCCCGAAAGCTTCAAAGAAAAGGCAGAGTGATTAAATAACATTAATTAAGGTGAGCTTTGATAAATTCAAATTTATTTATTTTTTTAATTTAAATATATTTCGTTTTTGTTTAATAATTACAAATATTTTTTTTCCTTTTTATTTTCAGAATTCCAAGATGCTTCAAGATGCTTCGTTCCAGACCTTAATCCAGATGAACTCAACGACATCGCGCGTTGCCATTTGGTGAGTTGATTATTTATTTTTCTCAAAATACTACCAAGGGTATAAGAAAAATTTCAAATTTTGTTTTAAATATTTTTAATTCTAACTTTATCTAATTTATTTTAATACATCTTAATTTTAAAAGAGATTTTTAATTATTAGGGCTTCGATTTCATGGGTTTTAGGATTTTAATTCAATAATATTTTTGGGCGAAATTAGATTTGAAAATTTTTATTTATAAAATATCTTGAAAATGACCAAGATCTTCTTATTTTATGAGGAAAACAGGAAGTTACTTGGATGTGTCTTGTCTCTAGATGTTTGTTATTGGACGTTATAACAAAGAAATATAATTTTTTCTTTTTTCATGATCTTTACCCGAGACGGAATCGAACGCTTGATTTGAACCTTGTAGTCCTCAATTCTCATGTTATTTGATATGTTAGATATATACAGGGCCGCAGACAGGGGGGAGCAGGGGGTCTATATCCCCGGGGCCCGAGCCCCCTCGGAGGGTCTCGGAGGGATTTTGTTTTTGCGGAACTTAAGTTTTCCGCCCGGCGAAAAATTTTTTATCACGGGATATTTTTTTTCACCCTGCATAAATTTGAAAAATTTCGGGGGGGGGGGGGTCCCGGACCCCCTCGGCCCCGCCCCCTTATATACGCCCCTGGGTCACGTCACATGGGGGTAGCAAACTTAAATATAAATGTATATTCATCAAAATCTCGACATCGAATTTTTGACATTAATACAATACTTTTTCTCTCTGTAAATTATTAACATATATAGATGTATGCTTGCCAGACGTCCCGATTTGACCGGGACAGTCCCGGTTTTCAGACAAAGTCCCTGTGTCCCTGCCGGTTTACTTCATGTCCCGGAAAAAATTAAATTTCATTATAGGTGACCAATATAGTCTAAAAATAATTAACTGTTACTAACTTTTTTATAGTTCCATGTGTAAAGGATTATTTAGAATAATTACTTTATTTACGTCATTTATTTCACTGAACTATATGAAAAGAAAAAACTATGACGATGGCCTGCTAATAAATAATATTGTTATTTATCATCGTATCGTCTTGCCCCGCCACTCATAACCACACGCGATGCGAGAGAATCTCCGGGCGAATTTTTATGATTGTCTCATTTATTATTACTCCTGGTTTAGGTTCATAATTAGTAACCATTTGTTCATAGCATTGGGAATAGACTACCTTCTAAAGACCCGAGGAAGGGGGGGGTGCATTTCGGTGTCCCGGTTGAAAATTTCAGAATCTGGCAAGCCTATATAGAGGTAAGAGAAAGTAAAACTCACATTTCAGTGTTTAATTTTCAAAAATTTTTCCATACTCCCCAGACTCCTCGGAAGTCGTCTGTCCGGATCAGGCCTCAATAAATTATGGTAACCCTATGTTTAGGGAGTTTTGACAAATTTTTAAATATTTATACTTTCTCTTACCTATGTATATATGTAATATATATAGAGAGAGAATCTTTCATTGATAAAAATTAACTTAACGAATTGTTTAAGAACTAATAAAAAAAGGTAGATTTTTAATAACCCATCTAATAATCTTCCTCAATTTTAATTATGTTAAAGCCACTGAATTTTTAAATTCATTCTCGTTCTTGGGCCGTGCACAGTGGTAGAGTATCTCCCTCTTATGCTAGGGGTTTAAATAATATCCCGTGGGCTAATTAGAATAGAATTTTACGCCTTGAATTTTAATTGTAAAGAGAGATATATTAAATTATATCACCTGTCAAATAAATCTGTTTATTTTTTTAATTTCAATATTACTTATTTGCCTTCAACGATTATATAAAATTATATTTAACAAATGTGTTAGTATGTTTAGTCAAATCCGAATTGAGGTATTGAATATTAATATCTTATTTGAATGGATAGATCTCGAAAATTATTTAAATAAAATGAAATACAGGGTGTCGGAGTTATCAAAAGAAATTTCAATTAGTCGATTTTGCGTTTTACAGAATTTAACTGTTTAAAGATATTGCACCCTCCTTAGCTATTTATTCAACATTGGATGATTTTAAGGGTATATGGCCTTTTTAAGTCTTTTAAAAATAATTTAAAATTAATATTTAATCTAACGTGCGACACGGAGTAAAATTTCCCAATTTGGCCACGTTTTCAGCTCATATTAGAAAATACTTCGAGCGTTATCATTTATCGTTTATATAATTTTAAGATATGAGCTTAAAGGGCCCGGGGAAAAAATTGAAATTTTAACCATGAAAATTAAAGAATTTTAAGATTGGAGAGCAAAGGGCTTGGGCCCCGGGGATATAGCCCCCCTGCCCTCCTCTGTCTGCGGCCCTAGTCGTGAGAAAGCATTTTGAGGGGTGCTAGTCGATTTATAGTAATCTTTCTATACAATTTTATCTTTTTACTTTCTTTACGCAATAGTTTAACGACTTAAAAATTTAACAAACGTGAAAGGGATAAACTTTTTTTTAGGTGAAAGGTTATAGGGGATGTGAGAGTAAAGACAGGACAGGACTATAATTTAACTATATCAGATAATCAAACAAATATTGCCTTCTCCTTTGAAATTTATTAACAAGGAATCCTTTATAAGGGCGTTTGAGAAATAAAAATAGTTAAAAAAAATATTTGGAAAAAGGATTAAGGTATTTTATATTTTATTATCATTTAAATCCACAAATGTCTCCCTCTCTCTTTTTTTGATTCGGGTTCCACCAATTAGTTTTTTTGACTGGGTGGGTGGCTTTTTTACTTTCTCTTACCTATCCCTTACTTCTTACCTATACCTATGTTAATTCAGGGTGGCTACAGACCTGGAACATCTTAAAAACCTGGAATTATCAGGGAATTTAATGAACCGGGAATTATCATAGAAATATCAAGGAATTTTGAATAGTATCAAGGAAATTTATTATAACTTTTTACTCAATCAATTGACACTGAAAAAAAAAAATTTATATTTTATCGCGCCTTCTAAAGTTATGGCAAATTAGTTATTAAATTGTTTTTGCTATGTGACTTTTTTCCCGACACTAAAAAAATGTAGTAAGCCTTTTGCCCAAACAAATTTCATGGCTCAAGAAATTCGTTGTTACAAATTTTTTTAATTGTTATTAATCATTAAATTTCTTGAAAAAGACCATCAATTTTTTACCTATATATGTTAACTTATAGTGATGAAGTATTGGATTCATGTCAAAAATTAGCTGCATACCAATAGAAAAACAAAATGTATAAAAATATATAATTTATTTAAATTTCAACTTCTCAAACCGCCTGGTTTCGACCGCACTGCCGCAGGTCTTCCTCGGTGAGAAGAAATCTTAAGGCTCTGAGTGCATCCACAAATCTCTAGATCTCCCTAAATTTATTTGCCAACCGTCTCTCATGCCCGTGTTGAGTTAACACCCCCGGGGCCCGTCAAGTCTGTCTGCGACCTTGTATTTATAATATTTCTTCAAGTAATTAGGAAAGGAAATGAGGGTTAAAATAAACTCTTTTTAAATCAATTCAATATAAATTGTCATAACTGAGGATAAAATATTAACTTAAGATACAGTATTTAAATTTGAAAATAAATGGATATTTATTTAGAATATAATTAATTAATAATATTTTCTTTTGTTGCAGCATCTCTTCATGTGTCTCATGGCTACTAGTCGAAGTCGCTAAAACAAATCAACATGCAAATGAGGGAGCATCAAAAAGAAGCGAAATCTCAACACGTATACTCGTTGTTCTATAATCATCGACCTTGTCACTCAAGCATCCATCTAAGCGCTCTGCGAGGGTCTCTCTCTGGATCTAGGTGAGTCCTGACAATCAAATTTTTTCAATTTATCTCATCATTTCCCAGGAAACGTCTTTTTCACTTTTAAAATCTCTGATAGACCTATAAAAATCCTCCCTCATTTTATATTTGATTATCATTTCTATAGAAGTCCCTCCCTCCCTCTCCCCCCCCCTCTTTGATTGTGCTACCAACAGATTCCTTTTTGAGAGAGATTCGAATTTTTTTCATTATTTTTGCCAAATTGTTTTAATAACAAATCAACTTGCTTGATTATGAAAAAACAAGTTGAGAAAGGCGCGGCTTCGCCGCGCCCATCTCAACTTGGCCCTGGCGGGCGGCGTCTCGATACGTGATCAGTAGTTTTTCTCTTAATTTTAAAGCCCATATTATTTTTGCCTAAATGAAAATACAATGAATCAAGTTTAAAATTTGAGTATTCGCCCTGCCCGGCCTCTGGGTTTTGAAGGCCATGAGAAAATTACGGGCAAGAAGCAAGCCTAAATTTCCCTTTAATAAACTGATTCGAGCCAACGGGCATGCAAATGAAATCAGGCGGACAGGGACCAATTAAAAAAAATCAAGAATTTTAAAATAAAAATTTCGGGGGTGGGGCAATTACACAAAAAGTCTTTAAACTTTCAAACCCCTTGATAGATATTCATTCAAGAATTTTAAATCCAAAAAAGCATGTTAAAATTTGAAGAAACAGAAGAATTAAAAATTTCGGGGGGGGGGGGGGGCAATTACACAAAAAATCTTTCAACTTTTAAATCCCTTGATAGATATTCATTCAAGAATTTTAAATCCAAAAAAGCATGTTAATATTTGAAGAAACAGAAGAATTAAAAATTTCGGGAGGGGGGGGCAATTACACAAAAAATATTTAAACTTTTAAATCCCTTGATAGATATTCATTCAAGAATTTTAAATCCAAAAAAGCATGTTAATATTTGAAGAAACAGAAAAATTAAAAATTTCGGGGGGTGGGGGGCAATTACACAAAAAATATTAAAACTTTTAAATCCCTTGATAGATATTCATTCAAGAATTTTAAATCCAAAAAAGCATGTTAATATTTGAAGAAATAGAAGAATTAAAAATTTCGGGGGGTGGGGGGCAATTACACAAAAAATATTAAAACTTTTAAATCCCTTGATAGATATTCATTCAAGAATTTTAAATCCAAAAAAGCATGTTAATATTTGAAGAAACAGAAGAATTAAAAATTTCGGGGGGGGGGGCAATTACACAAAAAATCTTTCAACTTTTAAATCCCTTGATAGATATTCATTCAAGAATTTTAAATCCAAAAAAGCATGTTTATATTTGAAGAAACAGAAGAATTAAAAATTTCGGGGGGGGGGGGCAATTACACAAAAAATATTAAAACTTTTAAATCCCTTGATAGATATTCATTCAAGAATTTTAAATCCAAAAAAGCATGTTTTTATTTGAAGAAATAGAAGAATTAAAAATTTCGGGGGGGGGGGGCAATTACACAAAAAATATTAAAACTTTTAAATCCCTTGATAGATATTCATTCAAGAATTTTAAATCCAAAAAAGCATGTTTTTATTTGAAGAAATAGAAGAATTAAAAATTTCGGGGGGGGGGGGGCAATTACACAAAAAATATTAAAACTTTTAAATCCCTTGATAGATATTCATTCAAGAATTTTAAATCCAAAAAAGCATGTTTTTATTTGAAGAAATAGAAGAATTAAAAATTTCGGGGGGGGGGGGGGGCAATTACACAAAAAATCTTTCAACTTTTAAATCCCTTGATAGATATTCATTCAAAAATTTTAAATCCAAAAAAGCATGTTAATATTTGAAGAAACAGAAGAATTAAAAATTTCGGGGGGGGGGGGCAATTACACAAAAAATATTTAAACTTTTAAATCCCTTGATAGATATTCATTGAAGAATTTTAAATCCAAAAAAGCATGTTAAGATTTGAAGAAACAGAAGAATTAAAAATTTCGGGGGGGGGGGGCAATTACACAAAAAATATTTAAACTTTTAAATCCCTTGATAGATATTCATTGAAGAAATTTAAATCCAAAAAAGCATGTTAAGATTTGAAGAAACAGAAGAATTAAAAATTTCGGGGGGGGGGGTGCAATTACACAAAAAATATTTAAACTTTTAAATCCCTTGATAGATATTCATTGAAGAAATTTAAATCCAAAAAAGCATGTTAAGATTTGAAGAAACAGAAGAATTAAAAATTTCGGGGGGGGGGGGCAATTACACAAAAAATCTTTCAACTTTTAAATCCCTTGATAGATATTCATTCAAGAATTTTAAATCCAAAAAAGCATGTTTTTATTTGAAGAAACAGAAGAATTAAAAATTTCGGGGGGGGGGGGGGGCAATTACACAAAAAATATTAAAACTTTTAAATCCCTTGATAGATATTCATTCAAGAATTTTAAATCCAAAAAAGCATGTTTTTATTTGAAGAAATAGAAGAATTAAAAATTTCGGGGGGGGGGGGCAATTACACAAAAAATCTTTCAACTTTTAAATCCCTTGATAGATATTCATTCAAAAATTTTAAATCCAAAAAAGCATGTTAAGATTTGAAGAAATAGAAGAATTAAAAATTTCGGGGGGGGGGGGGGCAATTACACAAAAAATCTTTCAACTTTTAAATCCCTTGATAGATATTCATTCAAGAATTTTAAATCCAAAAAAGCATGTTAATATTTGAAAAAACAGAAGAATTAAAAATTTCGGGGGGGGGGGGGCAATTACACAAAAAATATTTAAACTTTTAAATCCCTTGATAGATATTCATTGAAGAATTTTAAATCCAAAAAAGCATGTTAAGATTTGAAGAAACAGAAGAATTAAAAATTTCGGGGGGGGGGGGGGCTGCCGAATTTAAAAAAAACTCTGAAACAACGAATTTAGATTCTATCAAGGGAAGGCTTTAGGAAGAAACCAAATTGATATCTCTCCTGGTTAAAAAAAATTTGAATTTGCCTCTCCGGCTCCGCCCTCTCTGTATTTCGCCAATCAGCGCTATCCCTGAGGCCTGATTGGTTGTTTCACACATCGGACACGGGTTTAAGGCAATTATATATAAG